>JAQQAE010006016.1:0-17066 GCA_029823295.1 Pseudamia nigra
TAATTTCATTCAGTCCGTTTCGGAATGAATGCTATTAGCGCTAGCCGCTAGCGCTCTGACTTCCAGGTCATTCTCTTCGAGACCCGGAAGTGATGCACAGCGGCTAGCGTTAGCATTAGCAGCTAGTGTTAGCATTAGCGGCTAGCGTTAGCAGCTAGTGCTCTGAGTGACGCAGGCATGACGCAGAAGTGACGCAGGCGTCGTTGTCGCATAATTCATTGCTGTTCGGTTCAATTTTTTAAATAATTTTCATCGTCGACCTCCGGAGTTGGCGGAGTTCTTCAGAAAGACACCGACGATGAAGAATTTCAAGGATTGAGGGATTAGGAGTGAGATCGTGGGTTTGATGAACTTGTTCACTTCGTCATCATTTTTTGTTCACTAGTTACTTTTATTTAACATTTTTGTTGTCAATTTTATTTATTTCTGCGAATTGTTGCTCGTTTTCATGATTTGTCATTTTTCTTAGTTCTGTGTGACCTTTTCTTGGTTTTGTTTGTTTACTTGACTCTTCTGGATTTTTTTGGTTGATTCTGTTTGTTGATTATTTTGTTCATTTGCTATTTTTTGTCAGTTCTACGAATCATTTCGTTCACTTTTAAGTTTTGATTTTATTCAGTTTTGCCTCAAACTTGTTGACCGGTGTCCGGTCCTGCCATTCATCACAGCGTAAAAACACGACGCGCACGCCAGCGTCGTCATCGGCGACCTCTGAAAACCTCCAGGCTTCAGACGCTGCTCGGGGTCACGTGACGCCGCCGTCATCGCAACAGGAAACGCTCGCGAATATGAATATGACTCGTTAATGAGCTTCATTAATGAGCTTTATTGCAGCCAAATACTGACATTTGTGATTTTAATCTGAGGGGAATTAAGTTTTTCGTAATTACCTCATTAATCCTTTCAAGCATGAATGATTAAAAAAGTCGGGGACGTGACATTTGAAGCCATTAGTTAGTGAATTTTTCTTCTTCCTTATGTCTTACTTTGCAGCTTATTGGTTGCTTTGCTCTTTTTGCTTCTTATTTTTCTTCCTTTCAGATCTAATTTGGCTCATTGTCTCGATTGACTTGTTTATTTTGTTGATCATTTCTTCTGATTTTGTTCACTTTTATTAATTTTCCTTCATGTTTTGTACTTTTTGCTTCTTACGTCGCCCTTTTTCCTGATTATTTTGTGAGACAAAAAAAAAAACAAAACAAAACCGAGGCCCACCAATATCCCCCCCCCATTAAACCAGTCATTTCTCAAACAGTCGTCATCCGAACACACTGAAACATGTCGGATACATGAGGCTTTAACGGGTAGAGTTTGAGTCTTTTGGGTTGAAATGGCATAGGACCATGTTTTTACCTGCACGGTTACATTAATACCACTCGTCAACATATAATGCACAGAAATACACCGATTTCTGTTAATGTGTCATATGAAAAATCTACGGAGTCATTTGTAAGTTTAAGACACAAGGCTTTATGATCCAAAAGAATATTTTCCCTGGACCTGCTGTCGCTTTGTGCTGATGAACATGTGAAGTGATTCACACGGTTGAAGATACTTTAATTTGAAAACCGCAGGTTAAAACACAGCTGATGATTAAAGGCATAAGTTTGATAAAAGAAGGAATTTCCATGATGGCTGTGTGAACAGTGGGTCCTGGTGACCCTCCTGTTCACCTGTGTTCTACTGGTCTGAGGGGCCCCGGCGGAGGAGGAGACGTAGCACACCGACGCCATCTGCTGGTGTTGTCAGAAAATTACACTGAATCGTATATGGACTCTGTGGATTCTGAGGTGGTGAATGTTTTGCTGCTCGGTCGAGGTGGTAGGTAGGTAAGTCGGTCGGTCGGTAACCTGTGTTCCCAGTGTAACTCACTGAATACTGTTTGACATCTGTGGTGAATTTGAAGGAGGTTTTGGTTTTCATTGACCACCTGATTGTTTTTGCATCAACGCTTGAAGAACATGAGCAGAAGCTGCTGAAAGTTCTCCATCGTTTCAAAGAGTATGGGTTGAAGTTGTCAGTGGAAAAATGTGTTTTCTTCCAACTCTGTCAAATACTTAGGGCATGTCGTGTGGCAGGATGGTGTACAAACAGATCCTGATAAAAATCGAGATCCTGAAGTCCTGGCCGGTTCCAAAGAACTTGAAATTCCTTCAAGACTATTTATCTCCTCGACACTGGACCAAACAGATGGAAATATTGGAGTATTCCCACGTTCAAGGCAGATATAAAACGTACACTGTATAAATCAGTGTCAGATGAAACACACTGGCTTTTACTTTCAATCAAAACACAGTTAAATTAACAAAACAAAAAATAATAAAAGATTTGACTAAATGGGGAAAAGAATAAAATGAACAAAATTATGACCAAAACGCAAACCAATTGATAAACTTAAGCAGCATCAGAGAAAAATGATTAAAATAAAAGGCTGTGGATCTGAAGGCGTTTTCTGAACCAGCCTCTTTTGGCCATTTATTCCAAACAAAGTGAGATTTTGTCCACACGCTGCTGTGATTGTGCTTTTATTCTTTGATTCTGCCGTTCTGTAAACACAGCTAAACAATAAATAAACGGATGACATTATTACAAGGTAGAAATCCGCTACGTACACAAACACATGGACGAGCATGTTTTCAACAGACGTGCTGCCGCCGTAGAAAAATAAATCGAACCAAAGCGTCGGAACAAACAACCGTGACGGAGAAAGCGGGAGGCTGCCGGTGGCAGCGTGACGTGTCCGTAAGGCATCTGCAGCGTCGACGGCGCCGTTTGGTTTCAACCCCGACAGACAGAGGGAGGACGCCGAGCTCCGACGTGTCCACACCAGAACCACCTCCTCCCTCTACAGTCCAGGAGTCCGAGGAGGTTTTTCAAAGTCCAAGAAGCGTGTGATGGAGCCGGTGGTCGACAGATGTGTTACTCCAAGTCCTGAAGGTTAATTGTGCTTCCTGTGAACTGCGAGTTGTCAGAACCGTTGTCGTCCTCCGTCATCACTGACGGTTCCTGAGGAAGGACAGTGATGATGTCAAAGCTGGACGTGCATTCACATCACAACAAAACTCGCAACAAGTCAGTTCTTTGTGTTTCAAATAAAATAACTGAAGGGTCTAATATTAATCAGATCGGACGTACAACCCAAACCAAAAAAAAAAAACCTGGAATCCAAGTAAAATGTAAATAATAAAGGCTGCAAACTTCTCCGGGCCAAAGCGCATTTTAAATGGTCTGAAGCAAAATTTAAACCGGTTCCGCAGTCAGATGAATCCCTCAGACCACTTTCAATGAGCTTTGGCCCAGAGAAGACGGCAGTGTTTCTGGAAACTGAAGCAACGGGTGTCCTGTGAGTGTACAATTAGAAAAAACAAAAGAACAGACGTGGACTGTGGTGTTGGAGATCACCTGTAAGATGTTAACAGGCAGATCCACAGTGAGCTGTGTGTGGGAGCTGGAAGGCTGAGAGCTCAGCTGGAAGGCCAGGTCTGCATCCGTGGCCGGGTCGTCCTGTGTAGGAACAAACCGTCATTAGAAAAATGACAGCAGGGGTTTGATTCAGCGACTGAGTAGAAAATCTGTTTAATGAAGCCAAACGTAAACAGCAGCCTTGGGAGCGCTGAGGTCACTTCTGAGTCTTAAAGTTGATCACTTTCATCAGACGAGTGGAGCTGGGGGAGTGAAGGTACCAGGGATCCGGGGTCTCACCTGCAGCAGCTGAATCTGGACGTACTGGGCGCCGGTGACAGGATCTCGTAGCGTCAGGCCCCCGTTGGCAGCTGCAGTGCCTTCACTGTAACGGGCACCAGAGGGAGCCAGCAGGGCAGCTGACTTCACCCCTTTGGTTTTCCTCTGACTGGATCCCGAAGCTCCTGATCAGACAAAACAACAAATTCAGTCGACGGAGACTGAAGCCTTTTTTCTAAGTGATTCGTGAAGCAGCTGATGTTACCGGAGGAGGCTGATGGTCCTCTCTGTTTCCTCTTCTTGGCCAGTTGAATGGCTCTGTAGTCGGTCCTCGCTGAGCCGCCGCTCTCCTAACACACAAAAACATCTACCATCACAACCTGACGCTTTTTAAATCTTCACTGAAAAAGCCCCCATGCAGGAATCCAGACCAGCCCGTTGTCCTGGTTGCACCGTGTGTCGGTAAATGACGTTCATGTCACTGACGTGTGGCATCGACGAGGTATTTTCATCCACACAACTACTGCTGAGCGGATATTTTCTCTTTCATAGACTAGTCTTTGTGAACCTTGGAGATGGTTGTGTGATGATCCCAGCAGATCAGCTGTTTCTGTACTCAGACCAGCACATCTGTCACGTCATGTTCAAAGTCATGAAAATCACGATACATCCTCATTCTTATGCTTGGTTTAAACGTAAATGTCATGTGATCATTAGATATTAACGAGTAACGAAGTCCATGTCTATACGACAAACTGGTTCCAACCAGGGAAGTATATTAACCCCCTCGTGGTAAATTCATCTTGCTGCCGCGTTAATGGCGCACAGTTTTTGTGTGCAGGGGAGACTGGAGAACCCGGGGAAAACCTGCAGAGGCGTGGGGAGACCATGCAAACTCCACACAGAAAGGCTGTGTCTCAACCGCGGGATTTGGACCCAGAACCTTCGCACTGTGTACTGCACTACCGTACAATGGAAGCAACAAAACTACACTTGAATGGCATGCGTTTTCTAAACTTCATCTTTTTGCTCAACTACTGATTTACCGGTCGGCAGCTGTGTAATAAGTGAGATACTGCACAGTGACAGTTACTGCAAAATAAACCTTTTCTGAGTAAATACGTGCATTTATGTCTGAGAACAGACACGTTCTACGTCTAAATCCAGCAGCTTATGATCCAACACACTGAAAGGCGTCGGCCTCGAGCTGCTCAAACACTGCAGGGTTCGTCATGTGATCATGTGTCAACAACACACGTCTGTCATTAGATCAAATGTGTGCATTTGTAGAACTTTAACGTTTGTCATGAATTACAACTGTTGTCATAGGAGGTTTATGTCAGACAAGACATTTATATTTTAAAAGGAATTACTATGACTAATTCCTGAAGTGGTTAACAAAAAAAAAAAAAAAAAAAAACGGTAATCAAATATCAGGATCAGAACTAATAAGAGGCAGCGTGAAGGCGAGATGACACAGTTAGGAAAAAATTAAGACTACACCCCGAGCCAGAACTGGACCTGCTAAATGGGCTGTGGACTCGGTGAATTGCGCAGACGTGTGCGACCTTTTAAAACTCACCAGGAAGCTGCTGGGCGACACTGCGTTGAGCTCCGGGTCTTTCTGCGGGCTGAAACTGTTGCTGTGACTGGGAAACACATACTGGGTGAGGACCTTCCCCCCCTCCTGAGGTCCCAGCACCTCCACGCAGCCCAGTAGAGGCCCTGCTCCCCCCTGGCTCCCCACCTCCACGACCTTAGAGGGTGAAGCCAAGAGCTCAGCCACAGGGGCGACTGCCATGGAAGCTGTGGGCTCCACACTCAGAGTGCTGGATGAGCTGAGTGGGTGCTGCAGGGTGGGGTCCACAGAGGCACCGGCGCCCTGCATGGTGAGAGCTGTGAGAGTCCCCAGAGCCTCTGGTGTAACCGTCTGTACGTCATCGAGGTTGAGGGTCCCCTGCGGAGGCAGCACATCACCCACTGTCCCTTCCAGACCATGATGAGGGCCAATGTCAGTGCTGGCTGCCAGGATGAGTGGGTCCACAGCTTTGGCCAGGGTGGTGCTGGTGCCAGTGCTGAGTGTTTTGCCCACTGAGGATGGGTCAATGGTAAGGATGCCTGAGCTGACTAGGGACAGGTCCATGGTGAGGATGCCTGAGCTGACTAGGGACAGGTCCATGGTGAAAGTACCAGTCGAGCTGCTCCCCCCAACAGGAATCCCCACGCCAATACCAGCTGTGGGTGCAGTGCCTCCTGGGACGCCAGAGAACAGGGAGCTGAGGTCCAAGTTAGGCAGCTGGTCACCACCAGCCATACCGGGCCCTGTAACTGCAGCCGGAGTGATGAGTTCACTGCTGGGGGTCAGGGTGGGGGTGGTCTCCATCTGACTGAGAACATCTGGGAAAAAGTAGGAATGAAAGTCTCGATAAATATGAGTCTTAGGTCTGACCCAAAATTCATATTACAAAATAAATCATTTAGCTTTTTAATTTGCAAATTGGCCTCATAAATTACCACTGACTTGATACGACAGACTGTGTACAAAGGTCGATGACATAATGCCTTTTATTGCAGCCGTGCTAAAGTAAAAAGGTAAATATTGTGCACGTTGTACAGGTGAAACCATGGCCTGTACGTGTTGGTGGACAGCGTAATTATGACGTTACCCACCGTTTCATGAAATGCTGCTTTGAGGCCAATCAGGTTACAAATTCCTGGATGACATTTTGGAGCCAAAAAATAGGATGTGACCACAACCGTATTTGGAGTTCGCAGTGTGTCAGGGGTCTTATGGGTAAGTTAACACTCAATGTTCAAACATTACAACTGCTGCCTCCGTCATGTTGGAGACAAACAACATCGAGTTTAACTTCAGCTTTACTTTCACATTTGGAATTTTTATCCATGATGACTATATATTGCTAGGACATCTTGCCTTTACCCACTGTGGCTGCATATATTTTTTCCACACGTATCCTTACCAAAATCAAATTCCATACATTATTTATGGAAGTTCATGTATTTTGTACTTAGAAAGGCCCACGTCCACCTGACCGACACTGAGGTCTTGACTTCACCTTTAGGGGGAGGTGTCATCTTTAAATCTCGTTGACCGTGAACACGTGGTGCAGCTCACCTGGGCTGAGGTGGTGGTGTTTGAGCATGTGACTCTTAAGGCTGCTTCGAGATGAAAAGTGCTTGGAGCAGTTGGCCACGGGACAGCGAGTCCTTAAGGTGCTGGCGTCCTGCTTATGCTTCTTGGAGTGAATGTAGAGGCTACTGCGTGCTGAGAATTTGGCGTTACAGCCTCAAGTACAGTGACAAAACAGGTGTCAAAACCACTGAACAAATCCTCATTAATTAAGTTACACATGGCATAATGAGACAGACGATACCTTCTGCGTGGCACTGGAAAGGCTTGGTGCCAAGGTGGGTGATACTGTGACCCTTCAGGTGCTCGGCCCGAGTAAACGACTTCCCACATCCCTCCTCTGTGCAGATGAAGCGCCGATCGTCATCATGTTTCCTAACACAAGTAAAATAAATCAACTTAATCCAAGACCATCATGGATGTTTTGAGAACTACTTTATGTTTATGTCTGCACTAGCAAGTAAATACAAAAACCATTAAAAAAAATGTACAAGCCACAATTACCCCATTTGTGTGAATGTTTAACACCTTTTCATTGAGTTTATGACCAAAAAAAACATTAAATCCACCTAGAAACACAGACTGTTAAAATCCAAGTTGCTGATCATGAAGATTCCTTTTATTATAACCACTTACCGTTTGTGTCGGAGCAACTTGGACATGCTTGTGAAGGACCAGCCACAACCCTCCGAGTCACACACAAATGGTCTTTCACCTGGAAACAGGGAACGAACGGCAGCGCAATTAATTCATATATCTGACACTTGCACCACAAAAACATGAGTAGGCAAGTAAAGGTGTTTTTGGGGCTTAAACCAGGCTTTCAGGTATCAACTGTGGGGAGCTTCTGTTGTGTGGCTAACATGCTCCATATTAGGTTCATCTGAGGACACAACTCTTAACATTCTGCGATCATAATGTTGGTAAATGTTCAGTGATAAAGGCTGCTCACATCTGAACAAAAATATCTAAAGCCAAGGTTGAAACACTCACAATATCATGTGAGGAGCATATGACTTATTCCCCGGGGAACCAGCCTCAAACATTTGTGCAGCTTGAAAACGACTACTGTCAGGCTTTAAAACCACCGTCATGTGCAGTGAAACCACTGTGGAGAAGGTGTAACAGTGACACGACCTCCGGCGGCAGCCTACCCGTGTGACTCCTCATGTGGATCTTCAGGCGGCAGGCCTTGTCGTAGGTCTTCTCGCAGCCGGGGTAGGTGCAGGTAAAGTGGCCCGTTTCTCGGAAGTGAGTGCGGTTGTGTGAGAAGAGGGCACTGAAGGTGATGAAGGTCTTTTCGCAGCCTGGACACAAACAATAACTTAAGACATTTTGAAGCATCTCCCTAAGGAAGAGTCTGGTCTATTTAACCGTTCTTTAACCAGGAAGGTCCCATCGAGATCGAGCGAGTCCTGGCCAAGAAACAACAGCAACATTACACACCGAATACCTGGAATCTGACACCGCACATATTTTACCTAAATCTACACATCTGTTTGGTCACTCGTTGCACTGTCTGAGGTTCTGACAGAAAAAGGCCCTACTGCACAATGTTTTTGTCAGATATTCTGTGGAGGTTCGCCGTCATCCAGGTTGTACAACTGTATTATTAGATTGGCTTTTTGTTCAGGTCATGACGAACTGGATGAAAACGACGACGGGGTGATGTGTCGCTTTAACGGCTCTAATTAGACGTACGTCCGTGTCATAAACGACCTGCCAGACGTTTGTACAATAACACTGAAGACATGCAAACGGTGAAAAGACACAGATGGAATTATTAAACAACCAAGAATGTTGACTATATTTTAGTGTCATATTTAACTTTGACAACAACATGACACATTTATTGTCTTCTCTCACAGGATTCACCAGGTAAATCACCTGGAAAGGTTTTCATTTCACAGGCAGCCTCGTCAAGAGCTGATCTGTGCCGTTTCGTACCTTCTGGAATAGCACCACTCCAAAAAAAAGGTTCCAGGTGAGGACCTCATGAACCTGACGAGAATACACAGATAGTGTACAAATATCTAACACGTTACTTGGTATATGATTTCATATGTATTCTTTCAGCTTGATGTTTTCAGTATCACTGTACATGTAGGAAATAAATTTTAAAATGTATCCAAACTTTTGACTGGCACAGTATGTAACACACTCAGGTCATTATTGTGATGCTACCACACCGTGTGTTATTCATGCATCCTCTTGAAAATGTTTGAATTTTTCCGTTTCAGAACGAGGAACAATTACGAAACATCCACGACCGAAGTAGTTTGATGTGTAAAAAGAGGAACCGAAGAAACGCGTTCACCGAAATCAAGGCCTCGCGCTCGTTAATACGTCTGTTGGTGATGACGTCATCACAGCTCATCAGCTCTAACTCCTATTTTATGCTTTATTTGAACGGGAAGATATTTTCAAACTTTCATGTACAGTGAATTTCTGAGGGTGAAGTATTGCGGCTAATTTGACACCGTTTTAGAGTCAGGAGTCAGTTCTGTGCATCTTCACTTGGACGCGTCGGTTTTAGATCCTTCTCATCTCGTCTAGTGTCCAGGACTGCGTTTGTCTACTGAATAAGTTCATTTTTCTGACGTAAACTAAATAACGAGGCAAACTGAACCAACACACGTGGACAGTTAAACATGACATGGTAACCGTCCAACCACAACAATCATCAGCTGTTCATTACCTGGGAACTCACACTTGTGTGGCCTCTGAGGCTCAAAGTGGACCCTCTGGTGATTGGCCAGTCGCGTTGCACTGCGAAACCTCTCGCTGCAGATCTCGCAGACGAAGGCATTGTCCTGCTCGTGAACTTTGACGTGAGCTTTGAGGTTGTAGACGGTGGTGAAACGTCGGCCGCAGCCTTCAAACTGACAGGTGTGCGGCCGCTGTTTGTCGTGCGACTGAAGATGCCGCTTGAGCTTGTACGAGGTGGCGAAAGCCCAGCCGCAGCCCTCCACGGTGCACTGGTAGGGCCGGGGGTCCTCAGCATGGTTCAGAAGGTGAACCTTCAGCTTCTGCCTCGTTTCAAATGTGCAGGAGCAACCTGGTTCTGGACAGCCGAACGAAGCTACCGTCTCCTTCTTGGACCTTATGAGAGGCCCAGCCTGGAAGTCCTCGTGTTCACAGTCCGCAACAGTGGCTTTGGGTGACGGGGTCACCAGGTCCGCCTCGGTCACGGCACACAGGGCCCCCGCCTCCTGTTTAACGATGGGACACGAGTCTAGGGAGGTGCCGAGCTCTGATAAGGAACAGTCGTCCACCAGAGCCAGCTCAGAGTCACTCACCGACAAACCCGTCCTGGGCTCCTCCTGGAGGCTGGAGCTGGAAACCGCCAGCGTGCTGATCTTCCCGATGGACTTGGTGCCACTGTCATAATTAAGCAGAACGATGTCCTCGTGGTCCTTCATGCCCAGGTGCTCCTTTAAGCTCACCATGTCGTCTTCTTTGTGGACGTGCCCCTCCGGCGGCGCGGCCAGCGTCAGAATCCCGTTTTCTATGGTCACGATGATGCTCTGGTTGTTGATCATGATGGTACCGGAGAAGGTCTCGCTGGCCGCGGGGCTCGAGGCGGCTGCGGCCGGGTTCGCAGGGCCCTGCAGCCCGGCCGAGTCCGCGGTGAAGTCCGGAGAGTCCATGTCCTCCATGACGCCGTAGTTGACCGAAATCAAGGCACCGGTCTCGTCGAAACGGGCCTGCGACGGCGGCTCCCTGGACACTTTACTCGCTCCGTTTTCGGTGCAGATCTGTCCGCGAATCTTATCGCCATATTTGTTCGTTAAAACAACGTCCTCGACGGTGTGTCGGTACTCGGCCTGCTTAGCGCGAATCACGGCGGAATTCAGGCTCAAAGCGTGCTCGGTTCTGATCAGCGCCGGGCCCTCGGTGGGTTCGTACAGGAGAAGGTTGCTTCCGTTCCCCGCATCCATGGAGCCGCAGGAACCCGCGTCGGCCCGACCCTCCTGCGCTTCACCCGTTATTTTCTCATCCTCTCCGGGAACATTAACGACAACGTGTGGGGCAGTGTTGGCCCGGTTTGCCGTATCCCTGGCGTCCGGCGGCTCGGCACCGTCGTCCTCACGCTGCTGCCGTAAAACTGGAAGCGGTAACGTCCGCTGCCGCCCCGGTTCCTCTTCCCCTTCAAACGGAGGCAGCGCCATTTGCATGACGACACCTCCGCGCGCAGCCCCGGACCTACGGGCACTTCCAACCGACTCTTGTGACCCGAATAGTAAACCGAGCTCGTTTTCTCCGTCCGTGGTCGCGTCACGGAGCCCGACGCTCGCGCTGGGCTCCGGGAAGCTGGTTTTATGTCCCGGTTTGGTGCCGAGCGAACGAGCCGCCACGCTGCCATTTTCCGCCAGTAGGAGAAACGGCCCCGTTCTCGTCCCGTTGTTGTTGTCACTTCGCGGGTCCGGCTCTTCCCACAGTCCATCCGCTCCGTTTCCGGTGAAAATGAAGGCGGATTTGGAGCCTGTCGCCGCTCGGAGCCGCGCCTCGGCGGACCAGCGCCGGCCGCCATGTTGACAGTGAATGTTTTGGGCATCAGAGAGCCCCTGCATTTCCATCTTGGTGTCCCTGTAGCAGCAGCAGCAGGGCCCGCCCAGCGCGGGAAGCGGATCCGCGACGCAGGCCAGCGCGCAGTTTACCGCGGGCCGCGCGCCGCGTTCACGCGCGGCTCGGAAGCCGCGTTCAGGCGCGGCTGGGAAATACGGCTTCCGAAACCTCCCCAACCTCCGCCACACTCGGTATTTTACCTTAGTTTTTTTTATTTTAACCCTCGTGTGGCGTTTGGGTCAAATTGACCCTTTGTCATATGTTTGTAAAGAGAAAATGTGTCGTGTGGGAAAAAAGGAACAAAATAATCGCCAAAAACGAACAAATTACTTAAAAATGAAAACGATGAACAACATTGAAGGAAAAAAAGGATGGAAATGATCTTCATACTGAACAAAAATAACCAAAAAATGAACAAGTGAAGGAAAAAATGAACAAATGAAGGAAAAATGAACCAATGCTAAAAAAAATGAAAAAATGAAGGAAAAAAAATGAACAAATGTGAAGAAAAATGAACAAATGAAGGAAAAATGAACAAACGTGAAGGAAAAAAATGAACAAATGTGAAGAAAAATGAACAGTCGTCCTGCAAAACCAACAAAATCAGAAACAAAATGAACCAAAACATAAGCAAAAGGGAAAAAAAATCAAGTAAACGAGGACAAAGGAACAATATGATGAAGAAATGGAGCAAAACAAGGTTAAAAAATAAGCAAATAAAATAAGCCACAAAGATGAACAAATCACCCAAAAAAAAGCTAAAATGAATCTGTTCTGTGACATAAAGTTACTCACTACCTCAAGTACTTTTATTTATGAGTACTTCTACTTCCTTTTACTGCAGTACTGATTCCACACCACACAGCTTCTCTGTACAAATATATGACAAAGGATTAAGATAACCAACGTTATCTTAATCCTCGATGAACTGATCAAGAATTTACAAAAAAAAGCAACAAAATAAGTTTTTAAAAAAGTAGAAAAGGTGCAACGTCTGAGGTCGTGTGGGTTCGTTGACTGAAAGTAGCTGAACTGGGTGAAAAAGTTCAAGAGGTCGTGTGAGGATGGAATGAAGGTCACAGGGTGGAAGGAACAAACGTTCCCTCTGAGTTCTCCATTCATTTCAATGGGGAAAAATGGTCCAAAAAATCCTAAACCGTATAAAAACTACAGAAGATGGATTCATGAAAACTGATTTCAAGCTTAATATTGTGGTGTTTGGGTCAAATTGACCCTTTGTCATATATTTGTAAAGAGAAAATGTGTCATGTGGAAAAAAAAAGGAACAAAATCATCACCAAAAGCGAACAAATTACTTAAAAATGAAAACAACGAACAACATTGAAGAAAAAAAGGATGGAAATGATCTTCATACTGAACAAAAATAACCAACAAAATGAACAAATGCTTAGGAAAATGAACAAATAAAGGAAAAAAATGAACAAATAAAGGAAAAAATGAACAAATGAAGGAAAAAATGAACATATGAAGGAAAAAAATGAACAAATGAAGGAAAAATGAACATATGAAGGAAAAAAATGAACAAATGAAGGAAGAAAATGAACAAATCAAGGAAAAAATGAACAAATGTGAAGGAAAAATGAACAAATGAAGGAAAAATGAACAGTCGTCCTGCAAAACCAACAAAATCAGCAACAAAATGAACCAAAACATAAGCAAAAGGAAAAAAAATCAAGTAAACGAGCAAAAAGGAACAATATGATGAAGAAACGGAGCAAAACAAGGTTAAAAAATAAGCAAATAAAATAAACCACAAAAATGAACAAATCACCCAAAAAAAAACCTGAATCATATAAAAACTACAAAAGCTGGATTGATGAAAATTGATTTGAAGCTTGACATTGTGGTGTTTGTTGTGGACAGGGTGAAAACTGGGGGAGGAGATGGGGTCCCAAAAAAAAGAATAATAAATAAATAAATTATAACATTACATGAGGTGATATTAGCTCAATTATCACCACAACGTATAAAAGTATCCAGAAATGTAACAAAAATCAAGAAACAAATGAAAAGTTTAAGGCTTCGTTGACAAAATAATTGTGACGATAAGTGAGAACGAACAAAATAATCAGCAAAATGAACAAAACCATTCAAAAACTTACACAAGGCATTGTCAATCAAATAATAAAAATCTTAATTAAAAAAAACAAACAAGAATTGACATTAATTCACAAAATAAGCACTGAGTGAATGTAATGAAAAAAAACATTAGGTATTATAATCAAGAGAATAGACACAAATTAACAATATGACATAAAAAATGAGCAAGAACTGAACAAAAATAATCAAGGACGTTAATCAAATGCGCAAAAACAGTCTGGAATATGCACAAAATTCTCCATGAAGTGAGCAAAAGTTATGAAAAAAAATCAAATCAACAACTTAAAACAAAATAGTTCATAAGATCGACACAAATCAACAAAACAATAATCAAGGCATCCAAACAATGAACAAAAACGAGGATAAAATGAATAAGGCTCCATCAAGAAAATGATGAAGATTAATAGAAATGAAACAAAATTAACAAATGGGATGAAATAATTCACCTTATTGACAACCTGCCATTTATTTACTTATTTACTTCCCCTAAATATGTCAATAGTATTATAATAATACGAGCTAATGTAAATGAAATCAAACGAAAGATTAAAAAAAAACAAACTCGACGGCCGTATGACCGAGGTGTTCGTGAAGGCATCGTCACGTGATGGATTTTGTAACCGTGGAGACAGTGTGTAGTTTATATCACACCTAGAAAAAAGATATGATACATTTCAATAATCAGTTTAACTTGTATTTGAATCTCATGTCTGGAAAAACCGTGCTGCGTTGCCTCCTCCGTCCACCGAGTGGCAGCGTCGCGCCACAGATGAGGATGTTTGTGTGTCACAGACAGAAAAGCACAGATTTACAGACTTAAAAAATGAGAGAAAAGTGCGACGTCCGTCACGAAGCGTCTCATGTCAGAAACGTGACATATGGCACAGACGAGACCAGCCTTAAATCATCTTTATTTGGTTCCTAAGCAAAAGCTAGAAAACACCGACAAAGTCATGAATAAACCAGACCAGCACCAAAGAAAAACAACACACACACATAAAGCATCGTAAAGGAACAAAATGAAGGAAGACGTCACACAACATCCTGTACATCACTTTACGATGTGTTTACGACATGACTGCGACGTGGTTGGCCGCGTGGGAAACACGGCACCATGTAAGAACGCGCCACATGCCTCGCACAAAAATATCCCACAAGTCCGGCGACTTCGGGTTCATAATACACACACACACATGCATGTTTTAAACACCGTAAATCTAGTCCACTACTCATGTGTCGCTTAGTTTTTGGATTATTATGTTGGCGATTCTTCCAGGTTTGACTGCGAGCGGCGGCGGTAGAAGTCGGAAGAACCCGGCACAGTACACGAGTACACGTCGGAATGTTGACTGAAGTCATTTTCAAATGTGAATAAAGATACAGGTACTTTTTTCTGAACTGGTACAGTTGTTGGCAGCGTATTAGCCAAATAAGCATGCAAAATAACATAGTGTCGTGATATAAAAATAGAGTCCTCCCTCGCACGCACTCATAGGATTACGACAGAAATAAGGCCACATGTCCGTTTTCCTTCGTCCAGACGACTCCCCGTGAACACGTCCACCACTCGACGACACGTTGTGGACAATTCCACTCGTCTTGTGACACGTCGGGGGTCGACAAACAACGTGACCCGAAGGAGGGAACCACGCCGTCCCCCTACGGACCACCCGACCTGACACGACACGCAGTCGCCCCCCTGCGTCAGTCCGATCACAACCGTCCAGACATCCCGGGGCAGCGTGGCAGGGAGGAGACCTGCTGGAATCCATGGCACAGACAGGAACAGGGTGTGGTCACCAGGAGCTCATTTGCATTTAAAAAACCAGAAGTGCACGGACGTGGCAGAACGGCGGGTCCGCGTGGTGTTCTGAACTGAAATTGAAAACGCGCATTCAAACGAATGCCGTCTTAAGTCGGAGTCTATGAGTTGAGTTGCGATGTGTCGTGATTGAAGGAACCTCACACACAGCTGCAGATTGACAGCACGACGCACGCCTGGGGACTGGCGCCATCTGTTGACACTAAACAGTCTTTGTGTTGTGGCCGGTTGTGACACGTCCACCAATGATAAAAGTCATGAAGTCAGAGTCGTGACGCCGCACGTCAGCCGAGACTGAGTCCTGACGACTCAACACGATGAATCCGCACGATTTCTGTCGGGACGACATTAAGATTGAAAAATCTGGGTCGGGAACCGCCGCACGTCGAGCCGATTTCCGGTTGAGTTGAGATGAGTCGCATTTCTCTGTTCAGCGGCTTTAACGTCGTCCCGACAGAAATTGTCTCGGCGATGTGCGTCGGCCACGACTCCGACTTGGCGACTTTTATCATTGCTGGACAAGTGCGTCACAACACAATCACTGTTTACTGTCGATAGGTGGCGCCAGTTCCCCGGCGTGCGTCGTGCTTAGATGTCCTTGTTATTACAAATCTTTACAGCTTCCTTTTTGGTCGTGATACTGAATCATAGCCTGTCGTTTGCCAACAAGTGTCAAAGGTCAGCAGAACAGCACAGTGAGCCAAAAAAAAGCAAACCCGGTTAAATTGGAGCCGAACTGTGGTTTATATCGAAGGTTCACTTCATTCTTAGCTTGGTGCTTTTCATGCCTCCTGGATTTCACAGACGTACGTGGTGACCTCGTGCTTTTTCCACAGCCTCCACTGTGTCAAAAGGAAATATGTTCTATCGATGTCGTTCACATTGCATAAGTTGGTCACATAACGTACGAACATGTTTGCAAAAGATCGACGGTGCATGTGGTGCAGAACTGTTTTCATCGTCTTTAGAGAATTGCATTTGCATAGGTGGATGCTAGCGGCACTCAGCTAACCACACCGATGGGTCACATTTATAAATCTATCCCAGCATCCCGGAGAAACTGGAAGTATTGGTAAAATCCAAGACGATTAAAAATCAATTTAAGAACCTATAGATTCAGTGTGAAGGTTCTGTTGTAGACATGTGGCTTTTCCAAGCTACGTCTCGTACGTCTCACATAAGAATCACAGTTTTGATTTCTGAGGGGACGTACAGTATTAACAGGCTGACACCAAAACGTCTCTCAGACCTGCAACCAATCAGAGCAAAGGTTACAGACACAAGCCCCCTGCTGGACAGACAGCAGCCACACGTCGCAGGCCGCCATGATGCCAAACCACGGCAGGTAAATGGTTGTAACTGGCTCCGCCCAAACTTTCCTCAGTCGCAGTTTCTATGTTCAGTTATCGTGTCCATTAATAACGTCGGTGACGACGTTTACATGTACACTTGGATTCCTCTTAAAGTCTGAATATGACGATATGCAGTTTTCTGATGATGATGTGTGAGATACTGGTTTTCTATCCTGATCTGCAGGACATTTCATGGACTTTGGGCCAAGGAACTCGGTTTTTATGTTTTTGTTAATAATAATGGCCAGAAATGTGTGGATCTTGATTAAATAGACAGGCTCCTCACTGTCCAGTTTTAAAACTCGTCTAAAAACCCATTTCTACTCCTTGGCTTTTGATCCGGCATGAGACATTGATTTTATCTGTACTT
>JAQQAE010006017.1:0-17066 GCA_029823295.1 Pseudamia nigra
ATTTCTATAGCTTAAGAAAAGAAAAAAAATGTGCAAAAAGGAGTTTTGAATGCATTTTTATTCATCCCAATGACTCATTTTCTTTCTTTTTTTTCTCCAGTGAACAAAAAAATATCGTTTAGGGGATTTTTTTTTTTTTTTTAACACAGTGGCAGGTCATTTTGACGCGAGGACAACAGGAGAGTTAACGCAATGATGAAAGACACTATATTTTTTCAACATCCTTACAGAAACCTTTGATAGATATGCAACACAAATATAAATTTTAAAAAGCACTGAGAGAAAGCAGACATCTCCCAGGGAGACTCGGTTTCTCTTCATAACAGGATACAACAATGAAAACAAATGACCAAGTCATCCAAATTGTCCATTTTAATGTTATTTTATTGTTAGTTCAGTAGTTATTCACAAAAAAAAAATCCATATTGACGGTTTTCTTCTGGATCTAGCTCCATAAATGTTGAATATACTACAATTTGGTGTCAGGTACATGTCTATAGCTTTATTTGTTATCTTACAGCAGCTATTTTTCCTCAATCCCTGTAAATATAAGCATTCTCCATCACTATATCCAGAATATTGCCTGTGTTTGGATCAAACTTTGTGGTTTGATAGACTCTATTATGGTGTTATACAGTACTGGGTGTTTTGGCTAAATTTTCTGGGTGTTATTTGTGGTGTCACACAGACAAATGTTGAATTTGGCCCCATCTCATTATGATGAATATTCCTTTAAAAATCTTATGGATCCAAACAATGATCCAGATCACTCCCAGACCTGCACTATTACTAACCTATCCTGAAACTTTCATTCATATCTCTTCATAACTTTTTGAGTTATGTCATGAAAAAGCCAACAAACAAACGGATAAATAAATAAACTAATGCAGACAAAAACATAACTTCCCTGTTGGTGGTAATAAGAAACAAAAACAAAAAAACAGGGCACAAAACCCCCATGGAATGAGCAACTTGTTTACTGACTAGAGCTAGCGTAATGAGCTAAACTGTATTGTACCAGTACCAGCACTGGAAAAGGGTTTTGAGCTTGTTGGTGTATTTCTACCATCTGCCACCTCATACTGGCTTTAAAAAGATGCCAATTTCAGGAACAGAATAAGACTGTCAATGAATAACCAAATAAAAATTAAATCTAACATCAACACCAGTTAGAACTTGAACATAAAGTCC
Source organism: Pseudamia nigra (assembly GCA_029823295.1). Classification (NCBI taxonomy): domain Eukaryota; kingdom Metazoa; phylum Chordata; class Actinopteri; order Kurtiformes; family Apogonidae; genus Pseudamia; species Pseudamia nigra. Next base: position 1,192 of record JAQQAE010006017.1, read on the forward strand.
TGCAGTGCGATCTAAGTGTAGTTAACACCATCTTGCCGACTCTGCAATCACTTGTGCACTCATTGGCCTGAGGTCAGCTCCCATCGGCCTCCTCTGACCCGCTTAGCTTCCCTACCCTTCCAATAAAGAAAATATAAGGTGTGCAGATTGACCACCTCTGTGGGGTAAAGAAAGGGGGGTGGAGGGGGACACCAAGAGCAATCAACTGGCAGCAACTTGAGACGACGGGCTCTCATCCATCACTCTGCATGTTTGTGGATGCCATATGAAAACACAAACAAGCAATCAATTGTTTTGCTCACAGCTTGGGGCCCTCCTAATAGAGCACATTTATCTGACGCCACAGTGGTAGCCCCAGCAATACTTTAATTTGTGAGACATTATGTTGAGTTAATGCCTACCAGGTTGCCGTTAAACCGAGGGGACTTGGCACATTTCTCGCTGTTGTAAAAGCCTGCATTGCGCTGTATTGTATTGGGACACTGTGATGTAAATGATCTCACCCGCTGTATCTTTGATGGGTTGTGAAATGAATTTATGTGGGAATATTTGCAGAGGAATATTGCATTGTATCATGGCATAATTAGAGAGCGGGAGCTGTGCTGCCCTATGTGGAAGCTGCTGTACGGCACACAGTTCTGTTTGTCCTTCACCCTCTCCTGTGATTGGATGGAGGGGAGAGAGAGGGAGGTGGAAATGGAAATGCAGGGAGAGGGAGAGAAGACAGGCTCTCTAATAATGATGCGCCCTCAGGCCTAATGTGCCATCTCTCGCTTTCTCTCACTCTCTCTGGTTTCCTCTGTCTCTGTCTAGCTAGTATAAACAGTATAAACAGCTTTTCATGCATCTAAGAGATTTTCCATTGATTTCCACTTACTTTGTAGGAGCTTATCCCAACATGAACCATCACCAACACATGCCAAAGCATGTAACTTAGGCCCTATTATGAACATTATCTGAAAACAAGACAAATTTTAAATCACATCTTAGTTTCATATTTAGATTTCCAAAATATTTATTATGTCACAAATACACAATCACTGTCCTCAGCCAGTCTCCCTGGACCACCAGAACTCCCAAAACCACCCTGACATCCTGGGGTAATGTGCCAGGGAGGTTACGTAATGGAATCCATGGGACAGACAGGAAAAGGGTGTGGTCAATAGCAGCTTGTTTGTATTTAAAACAACAGGCATCCAAATTGTCCATTACAGACAGAATAAAATGGAGGATCTCTGTAGGATGTTGACATCTTCCAGGGAGAATTAACTTTTTTTTTTGTAAGGAGTACAATATGTCTGCTTTAACTCTCAAATTTAACCCTTTCATGCATGTTGTCTGCTACATTGTCCTACAAAAGCAAACAGACTGTAATAATTACAAAAATTAGTCAAAAAGCAAAGCAAAATGCAATAAGTCAGTGAGTGTTTTGACTAAAAATGTATGACACAATCAGGAAGCAGGATCTACATAAGAAGCAATAGGCACAAAATCATAAAAAATGAACACAACAAGACCTAAAATGACCAAATCAGCCAGGTAAATGAACAAAATCGGATGAAGAAAAATGAATAAAATTATGAAAACAATTAACCAGCTGTAGAGAAAGGAACCAAAAAGAAGAGAAATTTACAAAATGGTCAATTAAATGAACTAAATTAGATTTTTTTAAAATGAACAAAAATAAACCCAGCAGTCTAGAAAATGCTTTAAAAAAATAAACAAAACCCAAAACTTTTCTTAGTAGGGCTGCATAATTATTTACACAAATTAAAGCCCATAACATTGCAAATTGCACACATTTGTTTTTATACATGATCAAATAGTAAATAAAGCATAATTAGCATCATATTCCACAAAACTGACTTTATCCATTTTCAACCATTATTTCAAAGACTAGAAGAATCACAAGGGTGAAAATGTCATATCCTCAGTTTTTAATAATTCATGCATGAAAGGGTTAAAGATGAACATTGTGGGCTCCAGCTTTCTCTCCACAATGTGAGTGTGTTATCAGGTTTATGTCCCCCAAAGGTAAACACACAAACATGCACAAAAAAGCTGCTTTGGCCTCCTGTTCTTTTAAATTTAACCCTGTAGGATATGATCAGTGAAAGAGGGATGGTTTACTCATGTTTGTAGACATGCTTTGAAGCAAAAATCAAATATACCCCAAATGCCTAATGTATTCCCATTTTTCATTCTTGCATTACTGTTGCTGCATTTGCATAGATGTAGTGATGTGATGATCCTACCTGATGCATCATATATGTGTTATAATAAATTACTTCTGATTCATATTGATGATTAATCCCAAAGAGAAGAGTTTTATTAAACTGTACTAAATTATTAACATTAAATAGGTTTATAATTAATAAATAAGTGCATAACCAATTTATGTAGAATATAATGTGAATGTGGGTATTGTAAAATGTATGCAGACTGACCCGGATCAAGATCAAAATACTGTTAATGTGTATTCTTGTCTGTTGGTTTTGTACAGTTTACCTCTTATTACCAATGTGCTATTAATCATCCATTTCACCTATTCTGTATGATTTAGTATCCATCCTGCTCAAGTACAGTTAGCCTATTCTCCATCATATCCTAGAGTAAACAGAACAGTACTCAAGTAAAAGTATTGTTACTGTACAATAATAATGACTCCAGTAAAAGTAGAGATACTCATCAAAATAAGAATGTAAGAGTAAGAAGTATCTCATTAAAAACTACTCAAGCAGTGATTCACTTCATAAAGTGGATTATGTTGCAGTATTATATAATGTGTTTGAAACGATGACTTTATCCCACACGTAATAACAATGTAAAGCACCCATAAACTGACATTAAGGCCCAGAAAAATACAAAACTCCATGATGTTTGTTTAAGTTTGAAACAGCAAGAATTGCTTGTTTTGTTGCTTAATTTGTTGATTTTGTGTTCAAATATGTCAATTACATAGTTTTTTTTCTTGTGTTCCTTTGGTTGCTTTGTCCAGTGACAGAGGCAGCACATGACCACCGCTGTTTGTTGTAATCTACAAGGTCTGTGTCAAAACAGTCAGTGTAAAAATTGATCGTTGAGGTGTGTAGCCAAATGTTACTAAAAAATTTTTCGTCACATAAGAGACTGAGTGAGAGTAAAAATGATGTATGTTAACCCTGTAAAGCCTGAAACGTCAAGGAATTGCTAGAAAATTCCAATTCTTTGAAACTGTTGTGTTTATTGGATTTTCAAACCAGTTACTAAAAATATATTCAAAAACACTTTACAAAAACATGTATAATATTTAGTATTTAAACTTTTACCCAAACTTGTGGATCACTTCTTAGCTCTAAAAGTGTTAAAAAATTACTTTTATTATAGGCAAAAATGTTAACTGTTTAAACTTAGCTAGGGTCAGGGTTAAGGGGATTCTGTTTTGGATGACCCCTCTGAAGGTCCTCCAACTGAGTTATCCTACTGCATTCATTTTATTGGATGCAACTGTTTTTTAAGGAAAGACAGTAAAAATCCTCTGATGAATCAAGGGTCTGGAAAAACTATATATCAAATATGATATATTTGGCTTCAAATGGCTAAAGATATGATTTTAATTTGTTTTATATTGTAAAACATTCTTATATCACTGTTTCTGAAAAGTGCTATACAAATAAAATGTTATTTATTTATTTATTCACTAGATGCTCATTAAAAAATTGCTCAAGTGCATTCAACAAAGTAAATGTACATGAGTACTATTCACCTACATTACCCATCAAAAGCCTGGACACATTTTTGTCTTTATTTTTATTATTTTCAACATTGTGCATTAATACTGAAGACATCGACATTGTGAAAGAACATATATGGAATTACATAGTGAATAAAAAGTGTTAAATAACCCATAACCTGTTTTAGATTTTAGATTTTCCAAAGTACTGTCCACAGACTGTCTGGATGCAGGTAATTCTGCAGCAGAGGTAGCTCTAGTCTTCCTTTCCTGGGACAGCCCTGACCAGAGCCACTTTCATCATAGTGTTTGATGGTTTTGGAGACTAGTAAAGTAAGCAAGTAAAGTTTTGTTTATATAGCACCTTTCAAGATAAAAAAAAAAACACAAAGTGCTTTACAACCAAATGCTAAAATAAAAACAAGAGCAATAAAACACAATAAGAAACATAAAATTCCAACAAAATCATAAAAAGTAAATCATCCAAATGCAGTTTTAAAAAGATGTGTTTTTAGCTGCTTTTTAAAAGAGTTCACCGAGTCCACAGATTTCAAATTCAAGTGAAGAGAGTTCCAGAGTGTGGGTGCAACAGCCTCAAATGCTATGCATTTAACTACTTGACTGCCATTGTTCAAATTTGTACAGTAGCTGTAGCATTTATAAAGCTATTGAGTTTGTACCCACACTTCCTCTGCACAAGATGACTGATGGTCTAAAGCACAGGCAAGAAATGGCACCAATCAACCAAGTGACAACCTCATGAACCTGATGAGAGAATCTGTCCTCAAAGCTAAATGTGGCTGCTATGGACAATCTAAAATATAAAACATGTTCCAGATTGGTTAGCAGGTCTTGTTTACTTCATCATTCCATATATGTTCTTTAACAGTTTGATGTCTCCAGTATTAATGTACAATGTTGAAAAGAATAAAAAGGAAATAAATAAAGAAAATCCACTGAAGGACAAATGTGTTCATAGATTCCAAATGTGTATTATTCTGAATTTATTGCATTATTATTGCTATGTATGATTAAGGCTTCACTCTCTACTACAACTGAATTTTATTTCTGCACCCTTTTAATTTACTACTGTTGCACTACATACAGTTACGCTGCTGGATCCCAAACTGGAATAAATAAATTACATTTGAATATGATTTGCTACCAAACAAGAAACGCAAAAAAACTATATCCAGTGGTGAGTTTGCGTTCTTTCCATCACACAATATTGCTCACACACCCCTCTATTTGCAGGCAGATGTCACCCTCCTCCTCCCCCTTCTCCGTGGCCCCGGGCGACTCTCCTGGCTCTCTACCCGGGGTTGCGGAGGTTCATCTCGGCCTGACAGGCGGCTGGTGGCTCTTCAATGCGCGCGGAGGAAATTAAATTACATCTCCTGTTGCCCGCTTTGTAAACAAGACAAAAGCCAATGATACGGCCAATTACACTTAAATACGACGCATGTGTAGAACAGGCTCAGCAGAGGATGGAGACAGGGATGAGGAAGAGGAGAAACACAATAGCACACTCCGGGTTTTATTTGCTCTTTGGGGATTTATGCTGAAGTTCATTTAGTAGTATTTTGCAACATAAAGCAAGATTTTAAGGAAATTTGACTCATAAAATTTTATAACATCGACTTCACTATTATAAAATGCTAAAGATACAATAAAATAATAGTAAAAGCCCTTTACATTCACGGTTACAGACAGACAAAAAGGATTTCTGTTTCATCTTTTATCTTGGCAGCAGTTGTGAAGCTCTGATGGTTGTTGTGACTCCTGTAAGAAAAGAAAAATATGAAATAATATGATAATATGTCGACTCTGCTGGGCGGATTGATTGAGAAAGTATGTCTGGCTCTGCAGACGTAATTGACTTACCATCTGTCACAGAAAAGGCATATGTGCAGATTGTAAATGAAAAAAGAGCAACAAAAGGAACAAGGCTGGACAGGAAGGAGCAAAGTAATCCACAAAATAATCAAAAATAAACACAGTAGTGCAAAAATGAATCGAAAATGAGCAAAGTAATCGATAAAATGACTAAATAAATAATGCAAAACAAAGAAAATGAGCAAAAGTACTAAGAACTAAGTAATAAACAGTCGTGAACAAAGTATAGCGGAAACAAGCAATAAAATCCACATGACTGACCAACAATATGAACACAATAATCCACAAAATGAATCAAAATGGGGCGAAAAGTCTGAAAACTGAACAAAAATGGAGGGAAATGGCGTAATGGAAAAATGAACAAAATAATGGAAAAGTGAACGAAAAATAAACTCAAACTTCAACAAAAATATCATGGTGTAAAGCTTTGATTTTTAAAAACTCAAGAGTTGCATCGCACATATGAAGAATTAAAATGAAAGCTATCACCAGAATAAGTCAGGAATGTAGAAAACAAAGACAAAATATTATCCAAAATGAACAAAAAGATGTGACACTACGATTTTTAAAAATCCCAAAAAAATCTACACTTATGAATAATTAAAATATATAAAATATGTACATATTAGCAACAAAATAAGAAAAAATGAGCTAAAAATACAAAAATGTGTAAAAATGGGAAAAAATTGAAAACAAAAAGTCAACAAAACGATCCTAATTTAATTAAAATGAACAAAAATGGACACAATTATAAGAAAAAAGGACAAGATTGAGCAAAAAATGAACAAGATACTTCAAAATCAATAAACATGAACCTTAAAATGAACAAAATGTCGTAATTTGTGCAAAGCTGCGATTTTTAGAAACCCACAAGTTATATTTATATTTAAAAGCTGCTGTACTCTATACTGTGAATAACAAAAAATAACAATGTCAGCAACAAAATAAGCAAAAATGAATGACACAAAATCAAGTATGAGGGAAAAGGCCAAAACAAACAAAAATAACCCACAAAATTATCGGAAATTAACTGAAATTAATAAAGTAAACGACAAAACAGAACAAAAGGGGCATAATAATATCTAAACTAAACTAAAAAATGAGAATAAATTGACAAAATTATTGAGAAAATCAACAAAATGCGCATAACACAATAGTTCAGCAATAAATAAAAATGTCATTGTTTGAATAAAGCTTAGAGTTTTTAAAAATCCAAAAATTACATTTATATTCACTAACGATTGAAATCTGCGCCTGTGAAAACTAAAAATGAATATCAGCAAAAATGAACTAATAAGGTCTAAAAACTAGGGAAATTTTTTAAAATAGGAAAATGTGTAAAAAATAAGGCACATAATGTTCAGAAATGAACGAAAATGAATAAAATAAGTAACAAAACCAAAACGAAACGGACAGAATAATTAGAAAAGTATTGAGAAAATGAGCCAAAATGTGTGGGGGAAAAAAAGTAAAAAAAATAAATCAGTTTAGTAATGAGTAAAAATGAACCCAAAAGTAAAATATGCCATTATTGATGTGATACGAATTTTAGAGTCGCCAATCATTTAAAAATACATATTTAAATAGTAGAAGAAAAATAATTATGAATTTAAATTGTTTTATTCGCGGGACAACTGGATATTTGACTAATATTGAGGGGCAAAACACACCAATAATTAAAATAATAAAAATAATAATAATTATTATTATTACTATTATTACAAGCACGTGTTTCTTGATTTTTTGCTAAGTGTAGCAATAAAATCCCGATGAAACTGTCACTGAGAGGAAATAAAATAGATGGTCTTTATCAGAGTGAATTAGGTCCACCTAAACAGTTCACCGGAGGCCAGAGCAGTTCCTGTAATTCACTTTAAGGTTCACCGACTTACTCAATAAAGACCCAGCTCGGAATCCGACTGATGTCTAATCGATAAGTTTATCTGAGGCAAAACGGTCACGAGGAGGGAAATGAAGAGACTGACTGCGTGGAAAAATCCACGAAAACACCAAGTCCACACATCTGAAAAGGAAATGACGACGACCGGTTCAGCGTGTTGTCGTTTTTACCAGATTAAATGAAGCAGAAGTAGCAAACAACCAAACATGAGTCAGGTAACAACAACGATAATAACAACAACAATAATAATAATAATAATAATAATAATAATAATAAAAACAGACATTTTGAACACTCGGGTCGGGTGAACTGTTGATGCAGTCATTTGTGTTTTTCCTGTGTAACTTTAAAAAGAAACGTCCAAAGTATTTTTAAAAAGCAAAAATGTGCAAAATTTACAGTAAAATTTTAAAAGTGACCAAAAGTTAGGGAATATATATATATACAATACCCTAATAATCAAGAGTTGGCAAAAAAAATAAAGAAAATAATATAAAATGACAAAAAGTAAACGAGCAAAGCACAAATTTAACAAAAATGAACAATATAATCAAGAAATGGAGCAGAAATGATGATAAATGAACAAAAGCAAACAATGAAATGAACAAAATGGAGTCAAATTACTCCAAAATGAACAAAGATATACAAAATAATACAGAAAATGAAGGGGTGTTTACAAAAACAAATACAAACATGAGTAAAAAATGTCATTAATCATCTAGAGTGAACCAAAGAATACAACTGTGAATAAATACGAACAAAATCGTCCCCAAAATTAACCTAAACAACGAAAAATGAATAAAATAAGCAACAAAATGAAACAAACAGGAACAAAGAAAATTGACCTAAAAGTGAACGAAATTGTGTTACTTGTGTGAAATTAACTAAAATGTGCAACATGATGCACAAAATGAACAGAAATTAAATAAAAATAAGCGGCAAAAGTGAACAACATGGAACAAAATAATTGAAAAAATGTCTAGAATATTCATGTAAAAAGTGAACAAATTCCCATTATTTGTGAATAGTTACAACACCATAATAATTATTATCATTATTATTATTATTATTACAGTGATGATGTGGAAGACGTACCTGCTCGTGGGGTGTGTATCAATCATTTTGTAGCAGTGTGACATCGCTCCATCCTCACGGTCCCCAGCCTGCATTTCAGCGGTTTCTCCTTTCTTTTTCGCTGTTTTTACCCCCCCCCCTCCTCCTCCTCCTCCTCATCCTCCTCCTCCCATCTTCCCCTCTTCCTCCTCCTCTCCCCCGTCCAGTTTCGAGTCGTCTGATCCGGGCAGGAGGCGCCAGGTTTTCCCCCGAGGACGGCGAAGAGTCAAGGACTGAAGCCTCCAGATGCAGAATGATGGAACTCTACACTCTGTGGAAGAAGGGTCCCGCCATAAGGAGCGGTTCTCCGGTGTGTGGGAGAACCCAGGCGGAGAACACTTTGTGGAAAAAGGGTTAGGATGGTTCACAGGAGCGCCGTGCACAACGGAGGATCTGCAGGTTGAAACATGGCGGCGGGGAGGGGGGGATGGGGGGCTGGTTGGGAGGGGCATTTTTAGTCGGATCCTTCTTGGAAATTTTGAACGACGAACATTTAATTTCCTGTTTTCTGCTGAGTTGTGAATGCATTCATTTGTGCATAAGTTCATGAATTGAACAAAATAATTGAGAAAATGGACAAAAGGAAACAAAATAGGGACCAAAAAATCCATTGCAAAATGACATAATACCCACTTTTTTTAACTGTAAATGAATCTGCACATCATACCACTTTATGCACTTTACTCACTAAATGTCATAACTAGAAAGCAGAGAATGCAGACCTCCGCCAAGCATCTCAATTCCCCCCATAATGTGACTTTCAACAATAACATGTCTACATTTATTTAATCATTATTGGGCTCCTTGACCATGAAAACATGCCCATTTTGAATCACATTTATATCATTATTAGTTCAATAGTTATTCACAAAAATCCATATTTCCATAATGTCAATTTTCTCCTGGATCTCACTCAATAACTGCTGAAGACACATCAAGCCACAGTTTGGTGTTAGTAGAATGTTCTTTACCGTTATACCTTTGTTTTTTACCTTACAGTGACAATTAAATTTACCTGTTTTGGATCATCTAGAATATTGCCAGGATCTTTATAAATCTATGTGATATTGTAGAACCAGTTGTGAACTTATGCTTTTTTTTTTGCATTGACCCTTGACATTTATTGTGGCGTTATGCAATGATGCTTAAATTAGTCCTATCTCGTAAGGAAAAAATCCTTCAAAAAGTTGCTGGATCCAGACGGTGATCTGGATCACTCCCAAAATCTAATCCATTGGTCCTTATGCCATTTCCAACCTGTCCGGAAAATTTTCTCCATATCTGTACAAAACTTTTTTGATACATCCTCTTAACAAACAAACAGACAGATAGACAAGCAAACAGGACAAAAACATTGTAAAATAAACAAAATAATCAAGGAAATACACCAAAACAAACAAAACACAACAATGATAATGCTGGTAACAAACAAACAAATAGGCAATGGAGCAATCAAATGAACAAATATGAACCAAGATAATCACAAAATGAACAAAGCACTCATAAATGCATTGTTCACTGACATAATAGCCACTTTTTTACTGTTAGTGAATCTACACATCATAACATTTTATGCACTTTGCTCTTTGAATGTCAGATAATGTTGTAAAAGATAGATAATGCATGAAATTAGTGAAAATGAAAAATGAACACAGATGCACAATATCAAAATGAACAACATGAGAAATAAATCAACTAAATGGACAAGACAAATAATCAAAGAAATGCACCAAAGCAAACAGTGAACAAAAAAAATCAATTGAACGATAATTAACAATCCTGATACATAGCATGTGATTAAACAAACCATGGACAAAAAAGATTAACAATCATCCAAAGAATGAACAAACCTGTCATTGAGAGCCAAAAAAATGAGTGGCATAAAGTGAGAAACTGCTGGGAATAAATCAATCAATAAATACATAAACATATGAAATATGAACAAATAATAAATAAATAAATAAGGAGCATTTTGACAATGTTGACAATCAGAAACCCTGTCTCCATCCCCAGTGAAATCTAAACTCATGGCTATAACAATGTCTATAATAACATCCACTGTCATAGTCAGTGTTTGTGGTGATGATAGTAATTGTTGTGCAAACTTCACACTCCATACAACTGATTTATCAAAGCATTGCATGACATTACATTGATAATGTGAATAGGCTTAAAAAGAAAATTGTAATGAAAAAATCAATAAAATAAAAATGCACTCTCAAAACAGCAAGGTTAAAGTCGATACTGAGCACTACAATATGCTAATTCTGTGTTATGGTGCTTTTTTTCCTGTATGATGGTCAGAGCTGAGGCTTCAGGTTGGTTGCTAGTTTTAAACCTCTCTCTGACGTTACATGATTTAGCTTTAAACCCTTTAAAGCCTAACGTATCATATTTGATACATGAGTTGTCTAGTTCTTCAGTTGTACATAATAAAATAAATGCAGTGCACTGACAGTTCAGCAGGAGGCAGAGGGCAAACCTCTGAGAACTGTCAGAGGCACCATCCAAAATTGCATCCTCAATTTTTTTGTGTTTTCTAAAAGCACTTTTTGGAAACGCTTGCCTGATGAAAGACAGAGACCAAACTGTTGCTAAAGTAAAATAAAGAGAGACATTTGCAAGTTGAAGGCTTTATATTTTGATTTTATTTGATATATTACATTTGATTAAGGGCCCAGTAAATTCCTCTTTTAAATGTGCATGTCATGGTGCAAATTTAAGCCAGAAGCTCACCCAAAATCAGAAACACTTGAGAATCTGATCAGTTGTTTTTTTCCCTCGTTTTTTACCTCCTCTGCCCTCATCAGGGCTGTAAAAGTGTTTTAAAACATACATTGTGTAATCCCAGATCTTTTTATGAAAACTATACTCCATGTGAACAGATGAACCACAACATGATTCTTGCACCACAGCTTTGGTTTTGTAGAATCTAGCTGCACAGTGGTGACTGCATTCATCAGTCACATATGAACTTTTGGTGATCTTACTAGTGGTAAAATCACTCCTCTAGGACCTCTCACTGTACAGAAGGGATTTTTCTTCGCTTTAAAACTGCAACTTGTGGGAAACAAGTGTGTCTGTTTAACAAAGAATACTCTACAAACCGTGGCAGAACTTGCTTGTTGCACAACATTTGTTTGCTTGATGAGCAAAGAGGCCCATAAAACAATTCATATCCGAATGCATAATGTCACAAAATAAAATGGTTTGGTTTAAAATGTTTGCATGTAGATTCAACCCCAGAGTGAAGAGACAGATTAGCACTTTTCTTCTGTTTTTAATGATGTTCACCCTGTTTTTGTGGGTGTTTCTGCTTTCACTCTAACGGAGAAGAAGTGGGGTAGGATGAAGAGCGTCAGCAGAAGTGGAAGATGAAGAGAGGGACGTTCAGGGAGGATGATGAAAATATGAGGAGGAGACAGATGAGGAGGAGGAGGGTGACACCCTTCGTCACACTAATCTCTGACAACCAGAGGCACTTTTTTCCTCCCAGTCTTGGATCATTTCATCTGTCAGCTTAAGTGCGTCCATTATCGGACGACTTAGCAGCTCCCCGTCCACCGCAGGACGCGTCTACTGTCCGCTTCCCCTTGTCCCACGCAGGTCTGTGAGCAGAGCGTCTGTCAGCACAGAAAACAGCAACTATCAAACGAATACAAAATCCCACTTCATTTCCACAGATTGATATGTTTGGGTTCAATTACAGTTTGTTTTCCAGGTTTTCAGGCTTAAAGACGAACAGAAACAGACCTGAACGAGGCAAATCAAAATTTTCATGAGCACCAGGTTGAAGGCATTCTGTGGAATATTATTATTGTTGGTTATTATGGTGGATTAAGTGCAGCTATCCCTATTTAAATATATCTTGGATGTTGGTATGTCTTAGGTAAAATAGAGCATGATACAGTATGATGTGGACATTGTTTCTCCAAAAAGGACTCATTTAAATGGGACTAAACTCGCATGTATTCATGTCAGGCTGCGTCAAATAATGTCATTAGACGCACAGTGCGGTTTAAGGATGCGGTTTGCGTAAAGACGCACGTTACGGGCTTTGACAAAGCCGCAGAATTCGACGCGTAAGCAGTGAAAACATGCTGCATATTAATTAGAACGTTCTAAGTCACGGGCACCGTTGTACGTTACTTGCGGGTGATACGCAACCTTTAAAAAGTGTTTAACGTAAATGATTGCAATTGGTTTAAGATTTTTTTCTCATTTTTGTTTATTTCCTTGGTTCTTTTACTTTTCTTGATCGGTTTTGTTCATTTTCTGTTATTTTCTTAATTATTTTGTATATATTTATTTATTTTGGTCATGGTTTTTGTTTACTTTAGTAAACTTTGTTTCTTATTCATTGTTTATCATTTCCCTGACTATTTAGCTAGTTTTTTTTTAAAAATCCTCATTCTTGTGTTAATTTTGCTTACATCTTCATTTTCCTACTTCCTTAACTTTATTTCTTTTTTGTTTTTGTTCATTTTTTATAATTTTGTACATTTTCTTAATTATTTTGCTGCTCTTATTGATTTTTGTCATCTTTTTGATTATTTTGTTTATTTTTGTACAGCTTGCTGATTCTTACTTTTTTGTCTACTCATTAATTTTGGTCCTTGTTTTGTTCATTATTTTCTTGATTATTATTTCGTTTTAATATTCTAGAACAATTTGCTCATTTTCTTTGTTCACTCGTGTTCATTTCCTTGATCATTTCGTTCATTATCTCACCATTCCGTTGTTTATTGCGTTCATTTTTGCTCATGGGCCAATTTATCTCACTCACTTTTGTTCCCAAACAACACAGACCTTTTAAATTCACAACACCATGGTTTTAGTAATTATGTAAGCATCGCAGGTCCCCATGTATCGCTTTCATTTTAACAACAAATGACCTGTTTGGACGCTCCGATTCCCTCTCCACGCCCGTGTTATTCGTTCTTTTTAAATGCGCGTGCAGGCACCAGGCTTCCAAACCGACCGGTAGGGCAGTAACACAACGGAGAGCCAAGTGTGACAAATTCCTTTTGTCTCCGCTTTGCTGGTACTTTATTACCCAGACGAGCTGCATGGCCTGGAGATAACGATTCATCACGCACAGCCGGTAACCATAGACAACGCCTTTGGGCAAAGTCAGCCTGGGGTTTTCATATTGAGAGAGAGAGAGAGAGAGAGAGAGAGAGAGGGAGAGAGAGAGGTGGTGATTTGGGAGGAGGAAGGGGGATCTCCTTAATTGGCAATGTGCGTTTATTGCATTAGTAAAATTGCTGATTACAATCCTGCACTGCATCATGTCACTTTTGCTTTGAAACCTAAAGGTAGACTTCCTATTGGCCTATTTATACCCACTTCCTTTACAGTGGCAGCCCATAATAAGTCAGGGATCTTTATTTTAAAAAAAGAGAAATCATAGCTTAAATCCCCCTCCGTTTCACAGCTACAGCTTATTAGATAAAGTTTTAATGACGCTCGTGGGAAACTGGGTCATAGCGGCCGCAGCAGACAGACAGATGTGTAAGAATAAAGCAAAGGGCTAATGAAGATTCTCCAACGTGCGTGTAGAGCAATAAAAGCCGTTCATACAGAATAATCTCATTATGTCCATATACAGTGTTTTATCTTGGCAGATTAAAGGGCTTCAGCATCAGGAAAAATGAGAGGGTTTGGTGTAAAAGGTTTCATATTATTTCCCTAACGCCTCAATTTCAGGAAGGAAATGTCAAATTCTTATGGAAATACGTCGATAGCAATGTGACAGCTCATTCATTTTTGAAACAACACGACTTAATACCAAATATATGCTGTGATATAGATATAAAATGTAAATATGAACATGATGAAAATGTTAAAATAATCCCTTTGCGTGGACAAATCACAGTAAGGAGGAGAAACTCAACTAATTTTCCAACAGCTGAGGCTCTGTGTTGTTGCTCCTGATCAAAGTTGCATTTGAAATGGTTTCTTCAGTATGTTGGCCAGGCAGGACTATACCTTATAAACATGTAACAATAGAAATCATTGAAGGTTTGAGCAACAAAAAAGTCATTTTCAGCTATTATCAGCCATCGATTTGTGTTTAAATCAAAGACAAATGCAGATTAGTTGGCAAAAAAGCGCACGTTTTAATAGCACATATATTCAAAAATTTAAAGTTTCTATTTTTTCTATTTAATGTTGTTGTTGTCATGTGCCTTATTGTCGAATAGTGCACTGATTCTGCTTGGAGCATCCACAGTGTCGTTGCACCCTACTGTGCAATGAAAATAAATTCCATTCTATTTTACTCTATTCATACTTGAGGTGGCACATTATGGTTTACATAAAACCAAGTAATGTAAGCCATAATGCATTTGGATGCAAGATGGATGGAAGAGCCTTAAAACGCACTAAGTAAAAATGTAGATGTAATGAGGTTATAAGAACTAATTAATGAGACAAAACATACAAGATAGAGTTGATCTATGTCAGTAGGACATCTGTTCTATCAAACTGATCATCTCTCCTGTTTTGCGCATTCTGCCACAAAAATGCTTTGAAATGACAGCTTTGACAGCAGAGGATAAACTCCTAAACAGCATATGATATCTTGGACTGCCTCCTTTCAAGAGGACCATATTATAATATTGATTTTCTTTGAATGGACATAAACTGGTTTGTTGACGTATCCCCTGCTGCTGACATCACCAGCAGCAGAGATGTGTTACCCCAAAGAGGCTCTCGAACATTAGTTTCCTCCTTCCTGCCCATAGATCTTCCTGGTTTTGCATAAACGGCCAATTACCTTGCCAGTAAACCGATCAGAGGCTCCACGCATCCTCTCGTCCCTATTCATTTTATTGTAACGCGCAAATATAAACAGGCCTAATAGCAGCCCCACTCGCACTGATCTCGTCGCCGCACCGTTATTGATATGGCCTTGAATTCACACAATTGATTTTTATGCTTCCCTCTAGCCACCTTGTGCAGTTGAGAGATATCCTTATTCGCACGGAAAGTGAAATAAGTGCGTAATAAAACGGTGATATATTAAATTCGTTTTACCCCGTGTCGCGGTTTTATTATGAGCCATTTTTCATTTTTATTGAATTGAGACCCTGGCGATGAGCATCATACCTTCGGGCGAAGAAAGGTTAAATAATTTGTGCAAATCACCAACGCCACGTTTCACATTTTTCTTCACTATCTATCTATCTATCTATCTATCTATCTATCTATCTATCTATCTATCTATCTATCTATCTATCTATCTATCTA
>JAQQAE010006018.1:0-17064 GCA_029823295.1 Pseudamia nigra
ATGATGTGAAAAAGGAGGGTGAAAAAAGCGAGGATACCAAGAAAATTACGTAGCACAAACACAGACACTCTACACTATGCGGTGACTGGAGACAAAAGGCTTGCAAGACTCAGGCGTCGAAATTGGCGTAGGCCGAGTACCACGTAACCCAGCCTACGCCAATGTCACACAGGCAGTTCCCGGCCTACAAAACCGGGAACTGCCTGTGTGACACATAACACTGCTGATGTAGGAGGTGAGGAAGGATCATTTTTGCACTTGTAAAAATAACTGCACATCAGCATACACTTCAACATTGACCGTATGACTTTTTATGTACAGTAACAGTGTAATGAGAATGACCAAGGAATGACCCTTGTGAGACTCCTACATGACATGGTGGTTTACTCCTGTAGAAAAACTACAGGGTGCTAATTTATACCAAGAATGTGATGGTTGACCAATTACAAAAATACACCACTAGTACAAGCATTTTTGACCAGAAGACACTTAAGTTTTTGCAAAACCTTTGTCTTAATGCAGCACGTTAACTTGATATTACACAGCTTTTTTGCACTTCTATTATGAAGGATCAATACGGGATCAGTACAATAAGATTCTAATTTTGGTACTTGCTTTGTCACAGCAATCCAAGGCAACACTGAATGTGACATAAAACCATGCAGCTCACTGACTGGTCAATCCAGAATCACTGCTGCATCAGTACATATGAATCTCAGCATTTTCGGTCACAGGATGTGAAGCCAAATTGAGTAAAATTCACCTAAATCATTGAAACAATAAAGGTTTTATGATAAGGATTTGTTTGGACATGGAAAGGCAAGTCCGAGGCATCCCAGTACTTTTGCCCTTATCGTGCAAGTATCATATGTAATCTGACAGCACGAGTGACTCGACGTCAGGCTGGACATTTGCTGTAACAGGGAGTCGGCCTTCTGGCATTTGTGCTGGACACTCCCTTCTTAGCACCTCCTGACATTCACTGAGGCTTCTTGAGACACATGATCATGTGTGTTGTTTGTGAACCAACTTTACTATTGAAATTACACAATCAGAAACTAAGCAGCATGTACAAGGTGAGGACATTTTACAAGTTCATGTCTCTAGTGTAGAGTGTGTGAAAGCACACGGGGAATGTGTGGGCGCATGGGTGTGTGAGGCCATCTGTTTTCATACTGAGAAGGGAAACAATGAAGCCAAATTGGTCTACGTCATTAGGAGACAGTCATTAGGAGGCCAATATAATGAAAATAAAGTAACTTCCTTATTATACAGTAGACCTCATTATACTACACGTGCTTGGGCAATGCATTGTGTTTTGTAACTTTGCGTAATCAAAGAGGAACACAAACGACTTCATGGCCATATGATTAATTTTTCAAGGGAATGTCTGGAGCTCAAGCATGGAGCTCCACCCTATGCAGAGGAGCCATAAATTTTTAGCTTTCTGTGAGTCCCAGTTGAAAACAAATGTTCATGTAGCAGCTTGTGTCTTGTGACATTGTGAAAGTACAGAAAGTTACTCTCAGTTGTTTCCACTCCATAAGAAGGAGCACAGAGCATAACACAATTATCTGGATAAGGATATGAGGAGACTATTAGAATAAATGTCATATTCAGTGTGATCATTTCTATAACATAATGCACTTAAGTCAGTTTTTGCATCTTTACAGTCTCACATCTTCTATACATGACATGTTTTTCCTCTAAAAGTTCAGAGCATTGTACAATTAGCATAAAATCATCTGATACTATGAATCAGTGTCTTTTTGTTAACTTGAAAAGTTATCTAGTTGTCATATCTACAGGGGGAGTGCTGCCATGCTGCAAAACCATGTTGGTACAGTTCCTCAGAACATTTTGTGTTTTTGTCATTTTTCTGTTTTCAGACATGTGGCATCAATGTATGAGTGCATTAAATTGTAGCTCTCCTTAATCCTTAAAGACAGACAGAGGAATTTCTGGCATGTCTGACTCTACCCAGATACAACACATCCTCACTCCCATCATACTGATTCAATACAATTCAACTGTGTTTGTACAGTATAGTGACAATCATAGGCCAAGATCTATACAAAAAACCAACAGGACTCCAAGAGCAAGCCTAGGGTGACGGGGAGAAAATACTTTATTTAACAGTAGAGAAAAACCAGGGCTTTGGGTAAGCAGCCATCTGCCTTGACTGGTTGGGATTAGTGGACAGAGGAGAGAAAAGAGACAGAAAAGAGTAGAGGCAGTGGACCGGACCATGACCAGCAACCGCACATGTTTGCATAATGCTTTGATAGGTGAGAAGGTGTCATTACCTGGTATGTGGGGTAGTCTATTAGAGGGGGAGACAATACATTAGTTCAGTAAAATGAGTAAAATGCAGTCATTAACATGACTGCATTTTTACTCAGTTTTGTCTTGGTGCCATATTGATTTGAGGTCTTGGGATTTGAGGACTAGTCTAATAGGATATCACTACATTTCTGATTTATTTAACGGTTAGTTGTTAACATCATCATTGAGGTATGAAAAAAAAATTCTTTGTGTGTCTTTAAAAAATACTTTTTTTTTTTTTTTACATCTTCCACATATTGTGCTAAAGTGTAAATAAATGTAAATGTAATGCCAATGAAAATACATGACTAATCATTCAGGACTGATAGGGAAACTAAATTGTTCCAAAGGATGTTGATTATTCCTGTCTTATCCATGAACATATTTTAGATGGAAATCAAACAGGATGTTCTACTTGTATTAAGTTTAGTAGCGTAATGTGTAATGTAGCCAACAGCGCCACCTGCTGATGGCACTACACATCCTTGTTTATTCAATATAAACCCATTCATGGAAATGCATGTAACAAGAATTCTCTATTTTTAAAAGTTTGTTTCAAATTCACTTAGCATGACATGGAAACAATGTGATTGATGGGGAGGGGAATCATCTCAACCCTCATATAACGTCAGTTGTTTGAAAAGCTTGGTTCCTTTAATGCCTTCTTTGTCTAGTGTGGACTTGTCTCAGTCTCGTCCTGCTGTGGTCTTGGTCTTGGATTAGGTGGTCTTGACAACAACACTTGGAATAAAAACTACTTCATTGGGATTAGGGGACAAGGGCTGTGGAAAGGCAAAAATAATGAGACAGAAAACACCTAAAGCACACCACATTAAACTATACACAAACCATGGCCTTTTGTGTGAATAAATTATTTCTTTTATTTTATATTAGGCCCAGAGTTGGGGGACCACAAGAAGTTACTGCACAGGATTGTAAAATGCCAGATAATATTAGATTATATTGCATTATGCCACTAGCACAGTTTGCACATGACTACAATACACGTTTGCATAGGCAGATGTGTGTATAGGTATTGTTACACTGAGTTAGATTAGCATGCATACATGTAGGTATATTATGCATGTGCTCACAAATTTAACCAAAATTGTGATAAGAGTTCTGGTCTTCCAATGGCTTTATGGTGTTTAGTAAATGAAGTGAGAGTCGATAATTCACATACTGCATTTATTGAATTCCTGGTTTGAGATGCACAATGAGAAAATGTAGTGTTCCAAAAAGAAGGCCATAGTCTGTACTGATCCACCATAACCAACCCAAACCTGTCCATCTCAGGTCTCTGTGCTAAACAACATCACCTGTCCTGTGTTATCAATTTAACAACAAATGAGCACTTGCACTGACTTCTATCTGGTAAATACACAGTAGGGGTTATGACCAAGTTGGAGACTGTGACAACTTGGGAGTGAGAATAAGCTCAGAGGCAAGGGGTATTCATTTGCAATCTACAACTTCACCACACAATAAGCCCTAAAAAATAAACTTATCAGAATGAAGCAGTGTGATTCCATTCCAGTACAGATTTCATAATCATCCAAAATCAGTGTTTTCCTTCATTCCTGCACAAAGTATATTTTATTAAGTAAATTGATGCAGCATTCTGCTTAGGACATCAGGATAAGGGCAGAGTAACGAGAGCAACTGAACAAATCTGGATTTAGTTTTGACAACAATTGTGGCAAAGGAAAACTGAACAGTGGAATTTCCAATGGTGTGAATTTATAGCGACTGTATCCAACACAAGAAGCTGCCCAGTAATCATCTTGAGGTCAGAGCAGCACAGAATGTAGATGTGGTTTCTTGAAGATTCTGTTTTTTAGGATGGCAAGCACGTGAATCACAAGTACGCCACTAGTCAAAAGTTTGGACACAACCTCTCCTTTAGCAGGGTTTCCTTTATTTTTATTATTTTTAACATTGCACATTAACGGTGAGGACATCTAAACTGTGAAACCAAAAGCATGGGATTTTAAAAAGTGTTAAACAACCCAGAACATGTTTTATATTTTAGATAAAATAACCACATTTAGCTTTGATAACAGTTTTGCATTCTCTCATCAGACTCACAACATAGTCACCTGGAACAGTTTCCAATTCACAGACGTTTCTTGTCAAGAGTTAATTTGTTCCGTTTCTTGTCTTTATAACAAGCTTTAGACTATCAAGACCAGTTGCCTTGTGCAGAGGAAAGATGGGCACAAAGTCAACAGAACTATTAGTGCTACTACAAGTACTTTACAAAACCATATTATGGCAAGAAACAGACAAGTAAAGAAAAAAGGCACTACTTTACTTGTTCTGGCTCTTGTGAGGACTGTCCAATGATTGATTGTTGTAGCACTAGTAGGGCTATTGACTCTGTACCCACCCTTCCTCTGCACAAGACAAATGATTGTCTGAAGCACATTAAGAAGGATGTGAATCTGATGGGCGAATGCCATGAGTGTGCAAAGCTGCCATCAAAGACCAATGTAGCTACTTTTGACAATTTAAATATAGATCATCTTCTTGGTTGTTCAACACTTTTCTGTTTACAGCATAATCCCATATGTGTATAGTGCTGAAAATGATGGGCCCTATCTTCCACCCGGCGCATTGTTGTGAAGTGAAAAGCAGATGGTGTATTCCTATCTTGCCTCAGCAGAAATGCCCACTTTCTGCCACGCACCCACGCCTCAGGGAATGCAATGCGCTGTGCGCTGCTGAGGACGTGTTGGTATTAAAATTACACAGGTACATGTAGGTACTGCAACAATTATGTGCAGCATATTAATATGACGGATTACGATTATACACATTAAAATGATGCATATATGAAATAAAGAATAGAATAGAATAGAATAGAATAGAATAGACTTTATTTACCCCTTGTGGGAAATTCAATGTGTAACAATAAGCACTATTTCTTAAAACAACATGGTTTGTGTGTAATTTTGGACATTTATAATATAAATAGTAATAATAATAAGAAGAAAGAAAGCAAAAAAGAAAGAAAAAAAGTGTGTTTCAATACATTTAATTTGATCATTTAACCAGGCCTGACATGAACTCCATTATTTAAGCATTCTCAAAATGTCAATCTGTGCTTTGCCAAAGTGTGTTTCACTCCGAAAACGTGGAGGGCAAGTCTGGTGCCAGCAGCCATGGTAATTCCAGCTCTGATCGTGTATCTTAAAATCATGCTGCAGTTAAAATATGGTTGAAAAGACAGACATAATATTCAACACCTATATTTACATCATTAAAAAAATCATGTATTTCTCTGATTCGCTCAGCTATACAGTACTTATATTTATTCTTAATCCACATAGTCAAATGAAACATC
The DNA here is from genome assembly GCA_029823295.1 of Pseudamia nigra. Lineage (NCBI taxonomy): Eukaryota > Metazoa > Chordata > Actinopteri > Kurtiformes > Apogonidae > Pseudamia > Pseudamia nigra. The sequence continues at coordinate 5,672 of JAQQAE010006018.1, forward strand.
TCACGGGTCAAACACTGACAAGCGGACAAGGATGACAATATAGCAAACCTGGAAATATTATTTAATAATGAGGAGACAGAATACCATCACACTGATTAGTTTGTTGTAAATTATGCATAAACACTCTGGCAATTAAGTAGATAAACTTCACCTGTTTAGACGATGCCAAAAACCAGGATTTGGCATATTCAAATTATTTTTTTTCATCTGTTGTGTGGTAACAAATACTTCCAGAAACTTGAATCTACCACAAAGCTGTAATAATGGGAAGTGAATGAACAGCTTTGACGTACATTTGTCGGAATAGTGCCCTATGGGCCTTCCCATTCTAGTTGCAACTACATTCATACTAAATAGGAGAAAGGTTGGTTGCAAGAAAAGCAAGGATAAATCTATCTATATATCTATCTAATCCTGTGGGCAACTTTGTCACTGTAAGAGGGATTACTTATATGGCAAAATGAGCATTCAGTAGCAGTAGCAGATTATCCCTAAATGCACAAACATTTAGATAACTACAGGACTTGTGAAAAAAGAAATGAATGAATGAATGAATGGAAAATTCAACATGAAACTATGAAAGAGCTTTTAGGCCAAACAAAAGACAGAAGTTTAGTGTGTGGTCTTCAGAACAAGAGGTGTAGACTGATTATGTGTTGGCATGCACCAACATACTATAGGAGGACCACCTTGATGCCCTGTGGCAGGATGCAAAAGCAGGTTTCACCTATCATCAAGCACTGGGCACAAGGAAACAACAACAGAAGGAATGGCTATCAGCAGAAACCACACAGAACATGGAGGTATGTCAAAAGAAAAAGGAAGCCATAAGCAAATAAGAGCAGTGACAGAGTTACCACAGTCCTATGCGGAAGAAACAGAGAGGACAAAAGACACATCAAAGAGAGTCAGGCAGCAGACGGAGAGGAAGCCCATGCCCATGGAAAGCATTAAAGAGCCATATAACAACTTCCTAAATACTGGCAGGAAATACATGGCAAAGACAGACCACTGGCACTGCTACACGAATAAGAAAACTAACTCTTACAAAGCATTACATGACCAAATAGCCTTCATTATTGTCTTTCTCAGTTCATTGACCCTATTTGAGCTATGAGACATCATTAAATAGGCACACTGTATCCTGTGTGGTGCTCCCTTATTGACTGTGACTGATTAAGGAACAAGAAGCAACATGGAAGAATTTAATGCAGTTTCAGTCACAAAGTACAGTACATCATTTAATGTTGCATGTATGAGCCCAGTTAACAGCCGTACATGCAAACCCCATTATATGTGCTTGAGTAGTTTCTGTGAGAAAAATGTACTTCTGAAAATAGATATTTTGAAGAACATTTCTGTCTCTTACTCAGTTCCATAGTAGTGTTGGTATAGTGCAGGCTTTGGCAACCTTTACAACCTAAAGAGGCTAGAAGAAAATAGTGTCTAGAGCCACAAAAATATTCAAAACCTTTAAGAACCACATGAGATATGACTCCTGTTTTACCTGGCAACATGTTAACACCAGTTTGTCATCATTTCAATCTTATGTTGTTCATTTTGTTGATTTCATTCAATTTTTAGTTCATTTCCTTGATTATTTGCGTGTGTTTCTTCATTTTATTTATTATTTTGTTCATTTTGTAAAATTATTGTATACATTTTTGTAAACTTTGATTAATTTCCAGTTATGGTTAATTATTTTTGTTGAATTTGTGTGGATTATTTTGCTCATTTTTTGCTTTAGTTTTGTAGTTTTTCTTGAATTTTGTTTTTTTCCATTTTCACTCTGTAGATTTGCTACTTTAGTCATTGTGTGATTTTTTTTGTTAATGTTGACAGATAGTGGTTGCTGGAGGTAATTGCGCCAAGTAGCATGCGGCTCACTGGTCTACTACCACCAAAAGAAATTGTAATATCTTACTGTTAAACTTTACAATAGCCTGCTGGTAGTGGTCAGTCTGCATTTTGGCTCGGGGGCAATAACCAGGATTGATGCAGAAGTAACTTAAAGTTTTAATACCGCTGTTGGCTGCTGGGGCACTGTTCAGTGGGCTCCAAGAAGCCCTGACTCCCACAGAAATACATTGGATCTCTCTTTGAAAATAGTCTAGAAAAGTCATTTTTGTCATGAGTCATCATGATCTCAAACATTTTATTTGGAACCTCAAATAAGTGATGGTTCATCTTTAAATTTTTGCTCTGTTATAAAAATATGGCAAAAAAAAAAATCCCAAATATTGTTACATTGTGTTTTTGGCTCCAAAATATCATCCAGGAAGTGACAACCGGATTGGCCTCAATACAGCCCTTCAGAAACCAACGAGTGACCTTACGGTCACTTTGTCCACCACAGTACCTTTTTCATCATCTTCTGAGAAAACAGTATGTTTCTGTTAGTCGTTGGCTATAATTTTGCAGTAGTTTGTTACAATGTAATACAGGCAAAGTCAACACCTCTGTTCGAAGTTTCATTATTTAAACTGAGCATTTGAACTAACTGGATAAAAATGACTACTGTGCATTTTAAAGCCCTCTTAGGATTGATATGTAACAGTATCAGAAAACAATAGCCAGGAATAGTTTTTCACTGACCACAACTTAAACCTACCTACTTTTATTCTGTTTGTAATCTGTTGAGAACATACATGGCCCAGACTAAAGTCCCCAAACTGTACATTGTCTCTGTTCCTCACTAAATGCAAAGGGGCCAGTGAATCAGTGAACACAAAAGAGGAAGGTGGTATTTAACAAGGCAGCAATGAGGCTCTATTATAAAACAGACTTCCTTTTCATTAAAGCACACTACAGTGGAACCTCGGACAACGACTGCTTCTGACAACGACAAATTCGGATACGACAAACAAAACTGCAAAAAAAAAAAAGAACCTCATAACGACAAATTATCCGGACAACAATGCCCGGGTCACGTCTGCGTTACTTCCAGGTCTTGGTGAGAATGACCCCGAAGTCAGAGCGCTAGCCGCTAGTGCTATCCGCTAGGGCTAGCCGCTAGTGCTAGTGCTAGGAAAGCTAGCGGCTAGCTAGTGCTAGCCGACTGTGAAACAAGACTGCCTCACCATTAGCATCTACGAATCAGCACAACTCCTTAATGCAGAACCCGACAGCGTGGTCCTGTGTGTCCCAGCCTCTGCCATCGTAAGCTAACTCCACTCCGGAACCGGCTATGTTGTTAGCTGTAGCCGTAGCCTGGGCAGCCCCACGTCGGCGTGTCGGGCAGCGGCGCATCCGCTCCCGCTCCTGGGCCGCCGGCAGCGGCGAGGTGGAGTTGTTTACAGTTATGGATGTGTGCAGTGTCCACAGACACACTACCAAGTCATAAGCCAAGGTAAGAATACATTCTATATCATTATTAGAACTAATTTCATTCATTCCATTTTAGATAATTAACATAACTTCCTTTTCAAATAATAATAACGAATAAATGTGCAGGTAGGGGTGAGTAAATCATACTTTATATGGGAGTTTGTTGTGGGTCCAGAACGGATTAATTGGTTTTACATGTAGTCCCATGGAAAAAGTCACGACTGATTCAGATACAAGCTGTGACGCCGGAACGGATTATTGTCGGTATCCGAGGCACCACTGTACAAGAAATGGTCGATGCACAGATGTGCCTGGTCTGAGGTGAAGGCTTTGTAGCAGTTTAAGCTCAGTTACAAATAATACATTATGGCGAGATTTTATCCTAGAAATCACTTCCCTTTTTGCTCACAGGAAGAAACAGAGAAGATAGTTGCCAGTGTATGTATAATATCATAGCAGATACTGACTGATTTGAAGGTTCGACGGACTGTATTTCATCAATGGGAAGACAGAACTCGCAAAGAATAAATTGTTCCTGATATCTTCATAAAGCAAAATCTGCTATGAAGTGATTATTTCGTTACTCTTTGAAACTGAAGAACATTGATGTATCATTTAAAATACATTTCATACACATTTGAAGTCATCAGAAGTGTAGTTTTTAAGTAAATGGTACAATAGAACAGCATCATCCAAAACAGAAAGATGGACCAAAGCAAGACTGTTTATGTTTGGACTGGTCTGTGGTTTCCTGTTTTCCCTCTAATGTGACAATTTTCAGTGACTAATAAAAAGGCGCAGTGAGTCAGATCTTTTATTGTGATGTAGGAGTAATTCTGATAATACTGTTGGTGACCAGAAATTTGTTGTCATTTGTGCACCCTTCATTTAGGCTGTGTTCACACTGCAGGAGCAAGTTGCGCAAATCTGTTTTTTTTTTTTTTTTTACCAAAGTTTGTCTTTTTCTGGGCAATGTGAATGTCACAAATCACATGGAATCTGTCCATCAATCTACTGCTTTTCCAGGGGATCAGGTCCCAGACCTTTCTCTCCCTGGTTACTTCCTCCAGCTCTTCTGCGGGGATTCCGAGGTGTTCCCAGGCCACATGAGAGACATTGCCCCTCCAGTGCATTCTGGGTCTTCCCCAGGGTCTCCTCCCAGTGGGACGTGTCACCTGACCAGCGGGGTGTCCAGGAGGCATCAGTGCCACAAATTACATGGAATCTGATCATTTGAAATCCAATTTGAGTCACTTTCATATGTGACGTTAGATTGAATATAGGTACGGTGTTTCACAATGCGACCTGAGTCTGAACTGTCATTTTGGAATTGATGTGACTTTCTCGTCATTTTCAGCCAGTATTCACCATAATTATGTGCTGACAAAGATTGCTCATGTAAACATTTAAGATAGCTTTATGGATGTAGTTAGTGGAGGTACTCTGAGGTGTCAGATTTCATAAGATGCCTCTGTAAAGACTCTCATATTCACACCTTAAACCTACTGCAATCAATAATGGCAAGTTGTCAAGAGATAAATCATACATTTATATGATTGTAGTAATGTAGACAACAAGCTACAATTGGAGATTCATTGCAATCAGCTGTCCTTCCAGCGGGACCATCTATCGACTAAAAAATCAGATCTGGGCAATAAATCAGAATTGGGCATTGGGCTTGTAGTCTGAATGTGGCCTTAGATAACGACAGAGATCTGATTCAAATGATGTAACTGTCAGTAGTTTTTGCCATGAATGCTCAGCAATGTGTGCAGTAGAGGGGAGTTGTAAGTGAAACATATTGGACAACAGCTGATATGAAGATGGACGAGGTGGTGCGGATAGATAGATTTTATTGTCACATAGGGAAAATTGTTTGCACAGCCTGTCAACACATAATATACAACACACGTATAATCACACCCCCAAAAAATGTGCATGTTAACCTGTAAAGACCTAGATAGAAGATTTTTTGGGATGCCTGACTCTCCCATATTATTTTGTTTTTCACACACATTCTAGTTGTTAGTGTCACAAATTTGAACATTATTGATATGAAGTGACAATCTTGCATTTACATTGTTGAAAAGTAATTTATTTGCCAATGAGCTTAAAAATAACAGTAAACATGCTTTTTGACCCTGACATGGGCAGCCACCGAAGTCTTTGAGGGTTAAGAAAAAGGCAAAAATGGCTGCAATGTTGGAAACAACAGTGGTCTGCTGGGCCATTATAGACAGACATTTTAATTTTGTCCTGTTCTGTCATTGCTGGTGATTGTTGGTGAATGCTCAGCTATAGGCAACATCATCCCCGTGATTCCATGTGGTACCACTCCCATGTCTGTAGGCTTTGAGAGGATGTGTTTCAAAATTTGCAAACATATTCAGATAGAAGGCCCTGTTTCTATCTGCACTGAAAGGAGCCATATTGTGTCTGTTTTTAGAAAGTTAATTAAACATGGCCCAGAATATGCATTTTAAGTTTCAAGTCAAAATACCACACAACTACATTTCAAACAGGCCGCTACATTGTCTGTTGGATCTTCTGGAGATGAGTGACTGCTGGAGTCTTTTAACCAAAAATGACAGTATGTGTTGTTTGTATACAGTATGCATGAATTATGAACAAAGGTTATGTTTAAGTGTCCTTTAGTAGTAAAAGAAGTAACAACAATATTTGAGAGTAGAAACAAACAGCAATTATGGTTGTTTAAATTGGAGGACTTGTTGAAGCGCTGACCAAAACTATTTTGTCAAAGTGCCATGGATATCATCATGTAAGCATCCTGCTAGAATCAAGGAGAATCTTGGTGGTTCTGATAGTTCTAGTGGTCGTGGAGAACTTAGCATTTGTGACATCACAAAACACCGAAATCAAAGTGACTTTTCTGGCCAAGATGAAGAAAAAGCAGTTGTATGTTACTCCTTAGTACATATTTTTAGTTACCTCCCCCAAGGAAAGTACGTTTTTGTCAGTGTTAGTTTATTTTTTTACCCCTTTGTTTTTTTCACAGCATAACTTGAAAGGTTATGCAGGTTTGGATGAAATTTTCAGGATAGTCAGAAATGGCACCAGGACTGATTAGATTCTGAGAGTGATCTGGATCATTGTCTGGGTCCAGAAGATTTTTAAAGGATTCTTCACCATTGTGAGATAGGGCCAAATTCAACATTTGTCCTTGTAACACCACAAATAACACCCAGAAAATTGAGACAAAAAACATAAGATTACACTGTAATAGAGTGCGTCAAGAGATAATTGCCTAGAGATAATCATCAATTACGATTAGCACTATACAAATACATTTTTTCAAAAACATCAATCCACAAAGTTTGATCCAGATATGGGCAATGTTCCAATATAGTGATCCAGAATGCTTATAAGTACAGGAATTGAGGAAGTTGTAAATAAAGCGATAGACATGAAACTGACACCAGTTTGTAGTGGAAAGCCTGCTGATTCAGCAATGTGCCTGCAGATTTGACATATGGTTGAAATTTACTGTACTAGATCCAGAAGAAAACCATCATTATGGAAATATCATTTTTTATGAACTACTATTGAACTTATAATGGCATGTACTGTATGTGATGCTAAATGCTAATGGGAAGTTTTTATGTTCAAAGAATCCTATAATGAGGGTCAAATAAATGTAAAATATTACTGTTGGGTGTGATAGCATTATGGCGAAATGAGCATCGGTTCAAATGATAATGATTGGTTTTCACTCTGGAGAGAAACTGAGCTGCCTTGGTGAAGGTCTGCACTCTCTGGGTGCATTCTAATTTAACCTTATTTTCAGAGCCCTCCGACTGGTTTTACAATGGAAAAACAAATCAAAACCAGATTTTTCACACTATGTCTCTGTTACATTGAGAGTAGACTGGTCCTTATGCTTATAAGTGTGTCAGATGAAACAAAAAAAAATCTACTGGTAAAAATCTTGAATATAACAAGTTTAAGAAGATGAAGTTGTTTGTGTAATGAAACGAAATCACTCTTTGTTCACAGATTCTGTTCACATCCTCCTACCTACACAGGGACAGAAGTACCTGCTGGGAAATGAGAACCTCACCCTCTTTCCCTTCCCATGCCCACCATCTTCTTTAAGAAATCCTGTTTCTGCCAAAGTCATTGCCGATGGACATTAGAGGCTTTTATGAGGTAAGAATCAGTGGGGAGAACAATTCAGGGGGATGCTGTGCAATAGACAGCAGCACATGCTGTCTACCCATTACTTTGAAATGATCGATGGCAGACTTCTGAGTAGAAGTGCCTGGGACAAAAAGAATCATGTTAGGGATTCAGGTTCCTTTGAATGGACAGAGGAATATGACCTTGAACTACATGGGGCCTGGGTTGGACTCTGTATGTTATTAGGCATCTGACGTGTTGAAGTGGCTCTAAACAAGGCACCACATCCCTGCCAGCTCCACGCCTGATGTAAATTCCCCATCAGGGATTCATAAAACACTACAGTAGCTTATTATTTACACTGGCTCCCTCATGTTTTCAGTTTGCAAAAAAATAGTCACACGTGTTGAGCTGTCGTCCTGTTTAAAGAATCTCAGATGTTGTGGAAGTTACACGTTTTAGTCACATTTTTGGCAAAGCTGTAGCTTGAGTGCACACAAAATGTAAGACTAGGTGAACTTCATACTCAATCCAAAGGGTTGAAGGTAGTTTTGACAAATATAAAGTTGAATTGAACATATTTAAATAATTTATCGATTGGGAATTGATTTATTTTGCTCATTCTGAAGTTGTTACTTCAATGATTTTAAATTTGCACCTAACTTTTTATTTTTATATATATTTTTTGTGATAATTTTACTGTTAAAATTCAATTTCAGTGACTTTACTCTCTTAAACAATGAACCAAAATGAACCAAAATGATTAAATGTTCCTAATAAATGTAAGACAGACCTAGTACATGTGACATACAGTGCATTTGACAACACGAATTGTTTCAGAACTTTGAAGTAGGGATTTTTTTTCAATGCTATTGATTTTCTGCTTGTCATTATTCAAATCCATTATATATGATTATTGGTTCTTAATTTGCCATTTTTATAATTTCTTTGGTGTTTGACATGCTAATATTGTCTATAATTGTTCTGTATTAAAATGTGAATACACAAATTTTAGACATAAAACCCTCGATGTAAAGACTGATCAATTTCTTCTTATACCTACGCAGTTTGCCAAATGATCACTCTTAATTCCACAAAAAGCATTATGCACTCACTGAACTCCTTCCCAAATCATTGATGGACAATTAGAAGCATTTCCTCTGCTTCCCTGAGTGTCAGCTTTAAATCTTACTTACAATGAATTGCAAAGCGACTGATAATGAGTGGGAAGTCGAGTGGGAATTCAAACGGGAGTTCATTGGTGGCAGCAAAGCAGATGTTGGCTCCAAAGTCACAGGATCTTCTCACACAGTGCTCTCCCTCGGGTGCAAATAGGACTCTCCTGTCTCCTATTCTGTAGTAGCAACTGCCTTATCAAGGGAAGGAAATAATCTGGGAGCTGCTTCCCTGCATTGTGTGTTATTGTTCTCCTGATTGAGAAGCTGCATTAGTCAGCAAGAAGAATATAATGTTTGAGTTTGGCTGAAAATAAGGCTGTTTGTGCTTTCGAGGAATATTGTTTGCTTTGAACAACTGAGGAACTGAAATGTATAATGTGTCTTTTATAGGAATAAACAGGAAAAAATACACACTGGAAGACATTTTGAATGAGAACCAGTAGTTGTGTATTTACATTGCTACACTGCTTGTAAAAATGTGCAGCTCATAAAGATTTCATGTGTACCATTTAGTGACATCTAGTGGTAAAGTTGGACATTGCAAACAAATAAAAAACACCACTCGTCTTCTCTCATTGGAGACTTAATTTGTCTATTCTACACTTTATATTTAAAGTGACACCTAACACTAATATATGCTTTTGAGTTGTGAACAGAATTACATTACGCAAATTATGGTATACAGAAAAAAAAATTGTTCACAGAGTCACATGGTATGACGGCCCATTGCATTCATGGAAGAAAAATATTTTTAGAGATAATTACAAAATCTTTTCTCATAATTATGAGATTTTTTTTCTTGTAATTACAAGATCTTTTGTCATGTAAAATGTATCCAGCCCAGTGTTCTGACATGTTACCATACCTATCAGAATTACATATTCTGGGTTAATGCACATGAAATATATCAGAAACATTATACAACAGAAACATGCATAATTCCATACTTTCTTTCTTACCACAAAAATAGTGGTCAGTTGTGAAACTGAGGGGCAGTGAATGCACCACAGTTGTACCTAATATTACGAGGTCCATAAGTCATAATTATGGAGATCCGTAAATCGTATTTACAAGATAGCGGGTTTTATTTATTTATTTTGATTTGATGAATGCAATGCACTTCTGTAACATGGTGTGTTCCAGTTGTTTTTCGAAGTCAGACAAGGAAAAGAGTTCCTTGTCAAACATTTCAACTGGAATGCCTCCTCAAGCCAGAATTACAACTCGGAAAGTCCCCACCTTGACAATTCAATATGGCTACCACTTGTAACAGCTGAATTTCTGTTTTATTTGTTTCATATTACTTCAGTCATACACAGTACCTCTCATTTTTTAATCACTGCATGTTACTAAGCTGCTTGTACTGTATGTGCAAAATGCTACGTACGGTTATTAAAACACAGAGTCCACATGTGTTTGGAAGTTGTTTAAGCTCTAAATGAGCCGGATTTCCAGCACACATCCATGTTTTATTGACTTCAGAGCTGGAACGCAATCAGCCTAGAATTTTCAGTATATAACTCCCAGTTCCAACCTCTGAGTTCCGAGATAAATGGAATGCACCGGCAGACTCTCATTTCTAAAATAGAGGAGAAAAAAATTATTCTTAATAGCTCCAGTTGGAGGTTTTTATTTCACCTGTGCTGTAGTTAGACTCTGCCAAACCTCATTTTATCTAATGAATCAAACTCACTGATAGTGAGAACGCTGACCGGACTCGATTTGCTCCAGCTGTCTGTCATGTAGCACTTTTTGGTCTACGGAGGCTTCTGTAGCAAGCTGTAATGTACATTTCAAGAAGCTAGTAAACTTCTCTACATCAGTCTTCTCCATGCGAAATAGAAGCGCACAGTGTTTTCGACCCGAATACGATTTCCATACTGGAACAACAGCTGTATTTGTGTTTTTTGCACAAATAAATTATGATAATAATAAATCGCCACAAGAATAAGTAAAATTGTACCATTCATTATTCCGAAGTAAAGGTAAATCCAATATTTTCGTCTGCTAGATTTTTCCCTCTACAAATGCTGTGCTAATCAGCTCTCACTAACGTCACTAGTTGAGAATTGCAACATTGTAACAACTTGTGGGTCCAATCGAACCACTGTACCGGACTAACAGGTGTGAAAGCAGCCTAGATGCCGTAGGTGTGAAAGCACCCTTAAGCTGCTGTACACAAGCACATGGACCCAACTCACCTGATATGTAGACCTCATCTCCTACTGCCCCATACATATGAGCAGCGTGATTACACAAATAATTGCTGCCTTACATAACAAATAAATCCTCTAGAAGTCTGTCCATCCATCCATCCATCCATCCATCTTCTACTGTTTATCTGTGGGGTTGGGTCGCAGGGGCAGCAGCTTGAGCAGGGAATCCCAGACTTCCCTCTCCCCGGCTACATCATCCAGCTCATCTGGGGGGACCCCGAGGCGATCCCAGGCCAGCCGAGAGACATAGCCCCTCCAGCGTGTCCTGGGCCTTCCCTGGGGCCTCCTCCCAGTGGGACATGCTCGGAACACCTCTCCAGGGAGGTGTCCAGGAGGCATCTGAACCAGATGCCCAAGCCACCTCATCTGGCTCCTTTCGACACGGAGGAGCAGCAGCTCTGCTCTGAGTCCCTCCCGGATGACTGAGCTCCTCACCCTATCTCTAAGGGAGAGCCCAACCACCCTGTGGAGGAAACTCATTTCAGCCGCCTGTATCCTGGATCTTGTTCTTTCGGTCATGACCCAAAGCTCATGA
>JAQQAE010006019.1:0-17063 GCA_029823295.1 Pseudamia nigra
AAAACCAGTGACAGAAAGGAGTTCAGAACCTTGGACAGTGTAGAAAATGCAGCAATTTCATTGGCTAGTTGTGCGGTCCACCTATCCGTGACCAACCCTAATTACCCAGCATAAGACTCTCACTTTTTGATACTTTGTTCATTTTATAGCTTACTTTATGTTCCTCATCCTTTTTTGTCATTTTTTTGAGTATTTTGTTAATTATCTTGATTGTTTGGCTAACCTTGTCAATATTTTTGTTCATTTTCATGCTTGCTTTGTTCCTTTCTTGCAAATTTCTTATGTTTAGGAATATTTTGATGATTAATTTTTTTGACAAACTGTACATGTTTTGTTCTAAATGTACTCAGATTGTATGTTTAATAGTTTATAAAAACAAATACATGTATTTGGTATGAATTCTGTCAGAGTGGGTTGTGACTTCATGATCGCTGCAACATGTACAGTACAGTAGGTCACAAAGTGAATCCAGTGGATTTAGAGGCTTCATCTGGACCAGAGAGGATTTTTGCCGTGACCACAGCTGACCTCATCTTATTAAATAGACACTTTTTGCAAATATGCTTTAAAGTTGTCCAAATAACCAGAAAAAAACGGCATCCTGCATTGATTCAGAATATGTTAAATTTGGGGAAAAAAGGCTTGATTCAGAATGTTAAATACTCTATATCGCCCTTTACAACAACCCACAGGTGACAAAAGTATTTTACAATTGATCAAATAGCATTAGAAGCAGACATAACAATTACATGAACAAAGACAGTAGCATAAATGAGTAAAAAATAAAAAGTATCCAAATGCTCTGTTTACATGACGAATGAATGAGAATGTTCCTCTTACATTGTAAGATGGTGTGCATGTGTAACTGCATATCCCACTGGATTTAACATGTCCATACAAACGTCCTGAGACGTCATGTTGTTAGAGTGGGAAACCCATAGACCTATAAGAAACACTGTGACTCTGTATATTCCCTTATTGCCTTTTTTATGGCGACACACAGGAGTTGCATGTCCAAAAAACAGATCTTTTACGATATCTAAAAGTAGCTACACTACCAGCCAAACATTTGTACACACTTTCTACTTCAGTGTTTTTTCCTTCATTATTTTCAGCATCATGCTTTAGTGCTGACCACAGCCACACTATGAAAGAACATGTATAGAATTGTGTAGTACATGTTCAAAAGCATGTCACAACATGTTCCGTACTTTAGATTGTCCAAAGTAGACACACGTACATTTGATGATAGTTTTATACTGTACATATAACCTTCTCTCATCAGATTCATAAGGTGGATTCCTGAAAACCTGGAATGATGTTCAATTTACAGGTGTGTCCTGTCACAAGTGCCATTTGTGCCATTTCTTAATGTGCTTTAGACCAGTTGTTTTGTGCGGAGGAGGGGTGGGTACAATGTCAATAGCTCCATTAGTGCTGCTACAGCCTCTAGAAAACTCCATACTATGGCACAAAACGCTCAACAATAACACTAACACAAATTTTGTTCCTGGGTAATAAGTTTTATGTCCTGATTGCTTACATTGCAAAAGTATTAAAAATTGCCATTATTCTCTTCAAGCTTTGTTTTTGTGACCTGGGTAATGAAATAAATATATATGTTTATGTACATATTTACTATGTAAAACAGGAAAATCTGCACAGTGTCATGTACATAATGTCTGAATAAAACAGTATTGTCAATCATAATTTCCAAGTATTTGTTATAAATTTATACAACACGAACAAAATATTTTTCCAACATCTGCAACTGAAATGCTATTTTTTTTTCACATATCAGCTCCTAAATATTCAGAAATGAATAGTTTTTGCTGTAAATCATTTTCCCTAATCAGCCCCCACCCCCCATCAAATTTTCATTGTATGCTCCTTGGTAGCGGTGTTCAAAGTCCAGTATATCTCGATAGAAGTGCTCGCCTCGCACCTCTGAGTATGCCCCCATATTTTTCCTTGAATTTATCAAGATGAGCGTCAAGGATATGAACTGTCAAGGACATCCTGCAGCCCATTTCACCATAGTTTTCTGGGGAACTCTCTGCACTCCAGGATCTGCTGTATGAGCTACTCAGCATTACATCTGTTTTGGAAAATGCACACATTTGAAAATTTCATTACCCAGGTCACAAAAACAAAGTTTCAAGAGCAAAACCAGTCTTTTCCATTTTCTTTAGGCATAAGAAACTGGGAAATAACACTTCCAGCCCAGGAACAAGAGAATGTGAAAACTTTGTTACATAGTGTAATGAATTGGATTTATATAGCGCTTTTTAAGACACCCAAAGCACTTTACATTGAATCCATTATTTATTCACTCCACAGTCACACACTGGTAGTGGTGAGCTACATCTGTTGCTACAGCAGACTGATGGAAACATGGCTGCCAGTCTGCACCGGTGGCCTCTACTACCACCATCAAACAATCATTCACATTCATAGAAAGCAAGGTGGGTGAAGAGTCTTGCCCAAGGACACGAGAGCAAAATGACTGGAACGGAGCAGGGTTCGAACCACCAACTCTTTGGCTATTGGACGACTCGCTGTACGGCAGTAGTAAAGAGAAAAGACAGTGTATTGTAACGTTAAAAAGTCTGAAAAATCTCAAGAGTGTTGGATTCGTCCCCAAGTGCAGTCGATAAAACCATCAAACACAATGAGGAAACAGGCTCTCAGGAGACCCGTCCCATTAAATGAAGACCCCTGCACTTGTAGTAGCACTAAATTGACTATTGACTCTACTCTCCTTTCCTCTTAGAAGACAATTGACTGTCTAAAGCACATCTAAAGACAAGAAATGGTACAAATTAACTCAGCTGTGATTGGAAAACCGTTCCAGGTCACTCACTTATGAGTGAGGGAATACAAAGCAGTGATCAAAGCTAAATGCGGCTACTTTGGACACTTTTTGTTTCCTACATAATAGCATGCATGTTCTTTCACACTTTGGAGGTCTTCAGTATTAATAAACAATGTCAAAGTAATGAAAATTTAAAAAATCTATCCCAACGTTTAATCGTAGCATTAGTCCAAAAGATCCTTATAAATTCTGAATTACACCTGTAAACAGCAGAAGAATACCTCATTCTGAATATCCACGTGAAATATGCTCTTTACACACTAGTAAACGTATGCCTTCATTTCATCTGGAGGACTTGGGGCCTGTCGCTAGTTAAAAAATCTGGAATTTTCACATTATCAGGTTTCAGATTTAGGCTTAGTGCGCCTCCTTTAAATCTCCAGTTTGTATATTATAATTAATCCATTTCAGTGTTGCATGTTCCGAGCCCTGTGATCCCTAAAGCACGGTGTTGTTGACGTATGCAGGCATCAGCGATGTGTTTGTTTGTCGCCAGCGTGTGGTGAGTGCATGTAAGGGGCTTGGGCTCAGAGGGTTGGGTCAAGCCAGTCCAGAGCCACCAGGATTAAGGACCGTGGGAGGGATTACTCTAAATGTCAACATAATGTCATGAGCTGTGTTAGAAGGTCAAATGTTCAAATGGTGCTCAGTGGCGAGCAGTTAATAGATCAGGTATGATTTGGATTGTTGTGGTTCCTGTGATGAATCGGGCTAAATCAGCACAATTCTGCAGCATTTTTGCACCGCTGATGTGGAAAAATATGGAATTTTGTTGCCAAAGAAAATGTTATAACTCATTTATGTATTTACCTTTTGAAACAAAGCATGAAATGCAATAATCAGTGTTAACAGAGTTGTGATAATTATGGTATTTGTATGACATTTTATCTGTATTATCAATAATGTCAAATGTATGACAGTTTTATCACATAATATTAGCTAGTGTCACGAGTCATAATCAGGCTAGATCTGCCGTTCATTTTTTATTCGGTTTTGTTGGTTATTTTTAAAATTATATTATTCGTTGTGTTAATTTTTAGAATGCTCTGTGCTTTTTGTCCATTTTGAAAATTTTTGTTGACTTTTGTTGGTTATTTTTGATTTTTTTTAACTTGCTTTACAAGTAACATTTTGTTGCTTATTGTTTTTTTTTTGTTTTATTTTGCCCCTTTTTAATTACTTATTTAGTCAATTTTTCTGTTCTGTTTTGGTGGATATATTAATTTTTTTCAATATGTTTGGTTATATTGTTCATTTTTGTTCATGTCATTCCTTATTTTTTGATTTTCTGTTCAGTTTTACTGATTTTATTTATTTATAATTTGTTATTGTAATTAATATCTTTGGTTTGTTTTCTTCATTGTTTTATTGTGTTGTTAACACAATTAAACATTGTCTTGATGATTTTTTTAATTTCTTTCAATTTTGTTGGTTTTATGGTTCATTTTGTTACCTCTCTTGATTTGTTTTCATATTTGTACTCATTTTGTTGTTTAATTTGATGATTGTTAAATTTTGTTGGTTGAATTGTCCAGTTTGTTGCTCATTTTGTTCACTTTGTTGGTAATTTTTAGATTTTTGTTTAATTTAGTTGATCATTTTATTTGTTACTGTACATTTTGGTAATTTTTGCTCATTAGGTTTGTTTTGTTCATCTGTTCATTTTGCTCATTTTGATCGTATTGTTCATTATTTGTTCATTTTTCTCATCTTTGGATGTGTTGATTTCTACTGTTTTGAGTTGATATATGGGTATTGTAACCCATACTCATAATCTCACAGCCCGTAATCTCCTCATTTGGATCGTACACAGTCTATATGAAGACGACTCCTACTCACTGAGGTGTCATCAAATGTAACTGTGGAGATGTTTTTACAAATTTAACTGAACCGTCAGTGTTTAATGTAGTTTTTGTTTATTTTTGTTCATTGTTTTGTACATTTTGTTGATTATTTTGTTCCGTGTTTTTTTTTCCACTTCATGGAATATTTATTCTTTTTTGATCAATTCATGGACCATGTCTTGAATTTTACTTTCCATTTTCTTAATTTTTGTACTCTTTTAACGGTTATTTTGTTCATCTTTATTTAATTTTTTTTTCGTTTTGTTTGCCCTCTTGATTATTTCTAACTTTTTGTTAAATTTGTGGATCATTCTGGACATTTTGTTCATCTGTTGAACAGATAATTCATTTGTTGTTAATGTATTTGTATTTCCTTGACTAGTTTGATCATTTTTAACACAATGAACGACGATACTACGGCATTATAGATCAGCTGTCCAAAAGTCTTAGATCTGGTTTAAAATGATGTCAAAACGGTCTTGAAAAGCATGATATTGAAGTGTCGGATACCTGTAAACATCCTGGTTCAGTACACAAACATCCCAATGAGATGAAGCAGCAGCCAGAGGGGGGCAGTGTTAATAACAGAGCCTGATTGGAAACAACAACCATCCTGACTGGTGGAAATTAACTGAAATACGTTTGTCATTTTGTCTTTTTATGCATTTACCTAATCATTTTACAGGATTCTTGCACTGTTGGCTTTTACCTTACAATCCAGATGATCCTATGATCCAATGATTTGACAAATAATACCAATAAATTTATCTGCAGCTAAATATTTGACCTGTTTTGGTCATTTGAGATACAGTGCTGTGCAAAGGTTTTTGGCCACCTTTTGATTTGTTTTATGTGATTATAATGACCATACACATTCATTTTCTGTATTTTTATTTAGAATCTTTGCTTTTAGTTATATTTGTGATTAAAAAAAATACATGCTTGCACTCAGTTACATTTGGTGACACTCTTTATGAGCAGCCATTGAGTCGTCACTTCGACACTGACTGTTGCTCCTTATATTGTGTTTGATTCAAGGAATGTGAAAGAAAGCAACAAAATTAGCAAAAATGAACAAAATAATCAATTAAATGGACCAAATATACAACCTAAGTATTAGAATGAGTGAAGATAATCAAATAAATGTGCAAAAATGAACTAAATAAGCCATAAAAATGAACAATACAAGCATCAAAATGATGAAAAATCTATTGTAAATCAAGCTAAAAAAAATCCACTAAAACAAATAGACAAATTAAGCAAAAAAGTGATGAACATCATGAAGTAAGTTAACAAAAATGAACAATATTACCACTAAGTAATAGAATGAACATCATTTAACAACAGATAATCAAACTAAAAAGCATTCAGAGAGCGCAGACCTCCGCCAAGGCAGCTCATTTACTCCATATGACATTATTTGGGCACGTGTCCACAGATGGCATTTTTAGCACATCATCGCAGAGTAATCACATGAATTAGTCGGACCTGTGTCCGTGGCTGCATCACAGCGACATGTAAAAATGTCCTTTTCACACAGTAACGTTGGAAACTGTAATGGATGTTCTGGACCTTCGCTTTCTTCACAAAGTCATGGAAATCCTTCAGTGTTAGATCATAAACCGAGCTGTCAGTCAGTTTCCCCTGTGTCCTGGTGCAGATAAATTTAATGTTTACTTCCAATGTCCCACCCATTCTTGATTTTGATTGGTTGGCGAGTGAGCAGTGATAATCACACCTCTGTCCTAAAGACTGAGCATTGAAATGCCTTCAGCCCAAGGGGCAACGACCGGGGCTGTTGAATGAGGCCAATGCAGAAGTAACTTTACGTTGTAATCCCACTGCTTGGCCACTGGGGAATTAATCATCTGACTCCAAGAAGCTTTTTCCCATAGAGATACATTAGACTTCTTCATGAAAATACTAAGTGAATACATTTTTTCTCATGGGTCATCATGGTCTCAAACGTTTTATTTGGACCCTCTAATAAGTAATGTGATGGTCCACCTTTAACTTTTTGCTTTGCTATTAAGATATTACAGCAAATAATCCAACAAATCAGTGCCGTGAGGGGGTTTGATTGACATTTAGCTGTAGTAACAGCTCGCTATAGTGAAGTCAGACCGATTCAGACCTTCGTCTGTTCTATTTATTCAATATGTTCATAGTTATACATGACATACACTCGACTGCAGCTGTGGGTAAGTGTTTACACCAACAACACTGTGATATGACTTTGTTTGACACTGCGTGGTGAAGTTTTACCGCATCAATAAGCTAGCGGCTAATGTTAGCTTCCCATGAGTCTCCTGGCATAAGCCCTGCAGCTGTGCGTCCAAATATGGTTACATCCTGCTTTTGGCTCCAATATGCCGTCCAGGAAGTGACAACTCGATTGGCCTCAAAACGGTCCTTCAGAAACTAATGGGTGACGTCACGGTCACTTTGTCATAATATATACAGTCTATGTTTCAGCCCGACGCCCAGCGATTTTGATTGGTCAGTACAAAAACATGCTGTGCGCTGAGATGGTGATTCAGATCACCACCAAAATGTAATCATCTGTTCCTTGTCCCATTTCACACCTTTCCTGAAAACCATATAAAATCCATGAATACTTTTTGAGTAATCTTGCTAACTAACTAATTGACAGACAAACGCCAGAAAAAACATAACCTTCACCACTCCTTGGCAGAGGTAATAAATGAGCAAAAATGAACTAAATGAGCAACAAAAATGAATAATACAACAAAAATGAATGAAATAAATAATCACAAGCACAAATGTGGGAAGCAACAAATATTCAAAAATTCGCTTTGAACTTTCTGTCCTGCAATTTCACAGAAATGGCACACATTCACTACTGGTCAAAAGTTTTAGAACACCCCAATTTTTCCATTTTTTTGGTGAAATTCAAGCTGTTCAAGTTCAATAAATAAATTGAAATTATACAAAGGTAAGTACTGAACTGCCACAGGTTAAAAAAAAGTTAAGGTTACACAAAACGTCCCACGTTTGCTTGATTAATTAAACCCCCCTCTGTCTGCATAAAAGCAGTGTTGGAACACGCTGTGCTGCCATTCCCTTGTGAGCATTAATTGAACAGTATTGTACTACACAAAGTATTACGTTGCTATAAGAATGGCAAGGAAAAAGGAACAAAAACAAGAGAAACAGACCATTATGACACTTAGAACTGCAGGTCTTTCCTACAGAAATTGCAAAGAAAGTCGAGGTGTCAGTGAGTGCAGTTTCCTTCACCATCATAAGGCAGTCCGAAAGGAAGCTCTGGCAGGAAGAGGTCTGACAGACCCAAAGAGCAAAATGGTAGCTTTGGGTGCCTTTAATTACAACCACCCCATCTCTGTCAGCCATTGTTTAACTAACTTTAGTAGCACAGTGGTTTGAAATTAACACAGGGAAAACGCATCATATTTTGCATAACAAACTACACTTTAATTTACTGTAAGTCATATGATTTCATATGAAGTACTAAACAAAGTTCAGTGTTGGTTAAAAAAATACTTTTTTACGTCAAAAGAAAGTTTTTTTTCTCAATAAAATCTGCATGCACCAAGAAGAAGAAGCTTCATGTGATAGCTGTCTCCCTGTGTCACAACCATTCCCGGTCTCCCCTACTTATTTTAATTCTATGTGAGTCATTAGAATTAAAAAATAACAATACTTTTACTTGAGTGTTGTTTTTGTATTCCCCTAGTGCCACTCTGTAGCATCTCTTGTCGATCCATTTGCAAGTCAGAATGTGCACCAAATGTGACTCAGTGCGTCACTCGACCACCTGTGCACCCCTAATGAATCACTCTGCCCTGATATTCGTCTGCATCAAAAAGCGGCCGTGTCGGCAGAGGCCATGGTCCTCAAACGGAGCTGGCTCGTCATCTGGCTGCCATTGTTCAGCGCATGTCATGCTCTGCTTCTCATGGCGGAAGAACCCATCTGAGCTTGACTAATGCAGCCGTGCAGACGTAGCAGTGGGAGGTGGGGGTGGACGCCACTCTGAGGTCACTGAGCTCCAGCATTTGCTAATTTGCTCTGGAGTGCCTCATATCTAGGAGAAGGAAGGCAGGTTTGTGATGAAGCACAGGGGAGTGATGATTTATGGGGTCCGTGGAGGTGTTTCTTATCATGAGACCTGCACAACTAATCAAATTACAATATCAGCTTGTGAAATTATATCATCACAACAGGCTAAATGTTCATTTTCAGAGGATTTATGTGCTTATTTGTCCTCATTGTGTTGATAATTATATTTATTTGGGTTCATCGTTGTTACCTTGCTGATGTTTTGTTCATTATTTTGGCAATATTTTTGTATTTTGTTCATTTTTTGGTAGTTTTTGTTCATTTTGTTGACTTTTTTTCCTGGTTATTTAAACTAATATGTTATTTGATGTGAATTATTTGTTTCTTTTGTCGCTACTTGTTGATTCTACTCATTTTTGTCTATTTTGCAGATTTGTTGTTGGTTCATTTGACAATTTTTGGTTCATTTTGTTGAGTATCATGTTAAGTATTGAGTAAGTTTTGTTCATTTTTTGAGCTTTTTTAAAAATCATTGGTGTTTTATGTTCATTTGTTGATATTAATCCAACTTTTTGCTGATGTTTTGTTTATTTTTGTGGGTTGGTAATTTTGTTGATAATTCTGCTCATTTTTGTTCATTTTGCCAACATGTTGATTACTTTGGCAATTTTCATTTTTTTGGTATTTTGGTTTTTCATTTTGTTCAGCTTTTTGTTTATTTTTGTTTATTTTGTTGAGCTTTTGTTCATGTTTTTATCCTTGTGTTATCCATGTATTTATTTTGGTTATATTTTGTTGATGATTTTGCCAGTTTTTGTTCATTTTGTCAATGTTTTAGTAATTTTTGTTAGTTTTGTTGATAATTCTACTCATTTTTTTTCACTTTGTTTATTTGTTGATGATGGTGCCTTTAAATATTTTTGTTAATTTTTTGATTGTTTTTGTTCATTTTCTTTACCATTTTAGTTCATTTTGTTAAACCTGCACAATCTGCCAAAAAAATTTTTTTTTCTTTTTCTGTCAACCACTGTAATCTTTTTAAATAGCCATGTTAATGACAAGTTTGTTAATTTTTTGTTGTTTTTGTTCCATTTTAAGTGGATTTTTATTCAGTTTCTTCACATGGATGTTGTTATAAAAATGGCAAAAAATAAATAAATAAGACCTCTGTGTGGTGACGGTTTGGATTTGTTAACACTCAGCAGGGAGAGGCTGAAGTTGAATTGAAACGTAAAGAACTTTATTTTAAGTATTAAGCTTCAAATTTTGCAATTTTATTTATTTATGTATCTTTGTTTAAATTTCTGTGTGTGAGTCAGGACAAAAATCTGTACAGTTGATAAAAAAGCAAGTCGACTCAAATAGCGATATCTGTGCCAATAACAGCAAAATGACTTTTTGCATTAAATCATGCAGCTCTAATCAGGCTCAAACCGACTGACACTTGGCCACTGCTTTTTATTGCTCGTCTCCCCCCCTCCCCCCTCCACCCCCTTATCCCAGCCCTCCTCACTCTCCTTCTCCATCTCCTCTTCCTTTTGCCCGAGGTCACTTTGTCACAGAGAACACAAGCTTTTCTCACTTGGTTGCAGCGATTCAATGATTGGTGTGTACAAACAAGCATATCAAGCAAAGATGACATGTACCCACCTCCCCACCCTGGCTACTCCCTCACCCGCTCCCCGCCCCACCCTTCCCTCTCCTGCAGACATAGACAGCGTGTCCTTCCCGCTTTGCTCCAGTCTCTCGCCGTCTCTCACTTCCACTCGGTGGGAGTGAGTGTCCCCTGCATGAGGTGGCTTACACAAGCCGATGCCCTGGGAATCCCGGGCCAGCTCATTATCCCGCACCCCTGAGACACAGCTCACTGTAAATTAGGACATCAAATCATGCAGGCTCGTTAAAGCGCCACAGATACACTCATTAGCATCAGCACCTTTCTTTGTTAGAGCCTGTATCAACGTTCGCTCCCACCACCACCACCACCATGTTGTGTCTTGCCATCCCTCCACGCTGCCTGGAAGATTTAGGATTAATGTCAACTCTAGCCAGCGGGTCAGAGCTGCTGTGGTTCACATACATAACTGATTGATCCGTGGTGGCGGGAAGCTGTGGAATTTGTTGACAGCTGCCCACTATCACCACCACTCTTATCCATATTTCATTGTGTGGGGAAAAGAGGAGGGGGATGTTCTCAGAATAACTCCTGTCTTGCAAGTGGCTGACTAGTTCAGTGATACAGCGGATGAACAAAATAACCAGAGCACCTTTCAATGCAAGATGGTTTACAGAAAGGGCTCTATTTGTAAATTCATGTTACAGTATGTTTCTTTTCTGCATTAGTTGACCATTGTCTTTGTAAAACTATGTAATGTACATTGGACAGCATAATGAACATATGCAAAGAGGAACTCTGTTGTCATGTACAGGTGCACCTCAAAAGAATGTATCAAGGAAAAGTTCATTTTTTGCCAGTTACCTCAGGAAGTGAGAGTTGTATTGAACCTTAGACTCATTCCATCTTCCCTCCCTCCCTCCTTCCCTCCCTTCCTCATGAGCTACTAAACTCAGCATTTTTTATCAGAATTTTGATTAATACCCCCTTCAGCTAAAAAAAAAAACAGAAAACCTATCCAAAGTATGAGTACATTTCATTTAGAGTTTGACACACAAGCACAAACATGGTTCAGACTGTCGACAGTTGTACCCTATCACTCACATCATCCACAAGGAGGATAAGACACAGAAGATCCTTGCTTACAGGTCTAGATGTTCACAGACATCTGTATCAAAGCAGCTTTACAAAAAGTTGGTTTGATGAGGTCCTCCAACAAGAGGGATGACCGCAACATTGAGGAAAAAGCTGATTGAAGAACTTGGGGGAGCTTCACAAGGACTAGACTGAGGCAGTCAATCAGGAGACACCTCACAGACACAGTGTCCAGTGAGAGGATGATGAGTGTCCCATCACTAGTGTCCAGTCACTTCTGAATCAGAGACGTTAGAACTGTCGTACCTGGTCTAAGGAGAATAAAGTACATTTTATTTTTCATTTTATTTGGAAATCAAGGTCCTAGAGTCTGGAGGAAACATGGAGAGGCTCAGAAGCCAAAGTATTGAAATTTTGTTGGTGATGGCATGGTACAGGGTGTCATGTCCCAAATCTACAGCACAACTCATTGATGCATTGGTGCTTATTGTAAATCCCTATTAAAAATGATCTTATGAAATACAAACAAGTTGGGATTTTAATTTTCATGATCTGTCAACTGTAACCATTACAATTACTGCAAAAAGATTTGAAGTATTTCACTTTGTGCAGTGTAATGAATCTACAATAAAACATAAATGTGAATGAATGAATACTGGTAAAAAGGCACTTTTTGAATTCAGTTACAGAAAAAATAAAATTTGTCTGGCATCCTATTTTTTGAGAGACACCAGGCCAAAATACATCGTCACTTGTATTGAACTGAAAAAAGTCCAGAGTCTTCCATTGGATAACTACTGCAGTGATTATTAGTTACAGTCTCAAATCTCACCACTGTTATAAATCAACATTTCTAACAACATTCTCTACAAAACTTTGGAAGCCTCACCACTAGTCAAAAGGCAATTCATTCACAGTATTATCTATTACCCTGTTCTTTGTGGGGGTTTTTTTAAAGACAGATATTTGTGCAGAATCCTCAGTCGATTCATAGCAGCATTTTTATTCTTTCCTCTGTTTTTCTAAGACCATGTATTATCCTTTACTGTGGAAAAAGTATTGATGTGACTGGAAGCAAATTATTTTTCCTTTGTACCTGCGCAGGCTTTTGTTGTTTTACGCACGTTTTCTTTTCTCATGTCTTGGCAGATGTTTGTGATTGTCTTGCAGTCACTTTCCTTTCAATGACTCCTCTCAGAGCAAACATTATTGCTTCTTCTAATAGCGTCTTTTTAAAAAAAATATCATCTCTGCATGTAGTCTGAAATTTGGTGATAGCATGCAACCCGTCAGTGATTCGTCCTGCATGTCTTCACCTCAGTTCATTTGTATCTATAGACGTCATTTCATCTCCACCTGCTCTTCTCCTCCCCAGGATGCAGATATCCTCCTCTTCCGTGGTTTCAGCTAAAACAAGATCTAGACTATGGATGTTAAGCAGGTGTTTGTTATCCTCGTACCGTTCATTTGCACACCTAATAACCATGTGGTTCCTGACTGAAACCATTGTCGTTTGCACTATAATTCCATGTCACATTACTCCTTCGACACACTTTGTGCTGTTCAAACCATTCAGCTACCACTGAACTTGCTGAGAACATGTCTGCTATTATGTTTTTCCATATAGTACCGGTCAAATGTTTGGTCTGTCAGTGGTTTTACTTGAGAACTCCATACACTACCAGTTAAAAGTTTTAGAACACCCCTATTATTATATTAAAATTCAAGCAGTTCAAGTTCAATGAATAGCTTGAAATGGTACACTAGGAAGTGCTGAACTGCTGGAGGTTAAAAAAAAGTTAAGGTTACCCAAAACTGAAAAACATCATTCATTTCAGAATTATTCATAAAGGCCTTTTTCAGTGAACAAGACATGGGTTAACAACTTTAAGCTGTTCTGCACTAGTGGGGGTTGATCAAGCCTTGAAAGTTGGTTTCCTCTTTCTCGCCATTTTTATAGCAACACAGTGCTTTTTGCAGTATAGTACTATTCAAAGAGTGCTCACGAGGGTATACCAGAGTGTGTTCCAACACTCCGGCAGTTCAACACTTACTTTTGTACCAATTCAAGCTATTCATTGGACTTGAACTGATTGAATTTCAACAAAAAACTGAAAAAACTGCGATGTTCTAATACCTTGTGACTGATAGTATATACCCCTTGGTTATTGTCTATACTGATTACAAAATTGTTGTGACCTACAAGGGAAAAGGCCAAGGTCAATTTCAAAACTGGAAGGGGGACAAGCCATTTCACATGTCACCACATTTAGCTTTGATGACAGCTTTGCACACACAAAACTTTCTCTCAGCAGATTCAAAGGTTACACCATTAATATCCCTATTAGTGCTACTACAACTACTGTGCAAATACATATATAAACACTCAGTTAAGTAAAGACAAAAGACAGCCCATCATTACTTTAAGAAATTAATGCCAGTCAATCCAAAAAAATCTCAATGGATGTGTCCCCAGGTGCAGTTTGTGAAAGTATAAATCTCATTCTCATGAGGACAATCCCAGGAAAGGAAGACCAACTACTAAGAGTATCTCAGTTAGCGCTTGATGGTTTTGGTGACTGCACTTAGGGACAGATTCAAAGTTTTTGAGATGTCATGTGATGTTTATCAATGTCATCGTTCAGTCAGATAAATCAATAAAAGCAGAATATCAGATAAAAAGCAATAAAACATACAGTACACAGATTTTATTTGCTATTATTTTTAAATCACACACTTTGTGACCCACCCAGAACAAGTTTGAGGCCACCAGTTAAAAAACTCCTGGCCTATGGGGATGATGCTTTCTGGGCCTGAGTGGAATGTTGGCCAGTGGCTACTGGGGAAATCAGCTTCAATTTTCAGCTCTCATATCAGTTCCTGTAATAATATTACTTCTCTGGGGGTGTCCTATGGGACCTTTCCAAAAGCATGCACTGTACAATGGCGTGATTGCTGTTAAAAGTCTGCAACCAGTGGCATGGAATAATAGATAAAGTCAGTCAGCAATCATATACAATCTCTTTGGAGTTTGCAAAAATGATTGTTGATTGTGTATGTGGTGACTTTTAATGTATGTGTTTATAGGGCCATTTGTCATTTGGCCTCTCTATTATTTTATTTCTTGTCAAATTGACTACATGACCATATCTTTGAGGGCCATTTCTCAGCATTCGTTCAAGCAATGGCTAAAATATTCATTTGAACTCGTATGTGTCTCTGTGGGAATAGGTGGCATTTCCTAATGTAATTCAAATTCATATCAAAAGGAATTTGATTGGACACAATTTACAGATCAACCTTAATGAACTGATATTTTACACCTCAGTAAATCTGAAAAACATTGCTAAATAATATTAGTCCTACAAAATGAATTAAGATATTGACAATTCCTTGCAGAAAAAGCAATGGTAGTTTTTTAAAATTTTGTTTTATTTAATAATAGCATAAATTCTCAATGGAGAAATTATTCACTTTAATTAATGGTCAACACATTACACACTGGTAACACCTCCGGTAATACATATAGTAGTGTTTTTAACATTTCTGCACGAAAGACATAGGAGAGGACAGTGAAGCAGCCTGAGGCACAGATAAAGGCTAGATCTCAGCTATGCTGCACAAACCTGTGAAATTCATCACAATAAAAAGAAAATTATAAATGACAGCATCATCATGGTCAACTAGAATAAGAGAAACGATACAGGCTGTAAAGGTTTTTGCCACATAAAAGAAGTCAAACACATTAGTTTTCTTTGATTAAGGCTTTACAGTTTTATGTCATAGCCCTTTCTACACTTTTATTTGTTTCTGCATTGACTGGATGGTAGAATACGATGTAATGGTGAGTTTTGGGCTGCAGCTTCCAAGACCTTGATGATGAAAGGTCAATATATCAAATGACAACCCCAAGTAAGAAAAAGATGGTGATGGTTTTGAGGTGTAGACAGTATGAACCCAACATCCTTTATGTTTTGTATGGTTGCAAAGATAAAATTCAGATCTGCAACACATTCAAGATAAACTTGGGATAGAGGCAATTTAGGTCTAATTAAAATATATAACACTATAATTTGAAACAGGTGATTTTAATCGTGATTTGATATAAGCAGCAACCAGCAAGTGGCTTATTCATTTGGAACAAGGATGAGGATGAACAGTTTGTTAACAGATGGGTGAGAAAGTTATTGAAATGCTTCAGAACAAGGTTCCATAAGATAACATAAGCTGTTCCCCCCTGCCGGATGCATCCTTGGTCATAAGATCCTGAATATTGCCAGTTTTGTTAGTATTATTTATGGAGTTACAGGCAAAAAAACACTTGAAAATGACCTTAGCTTGCAATATTGAAGAATCCTTTTAATATCTCCCAGATGGTGGAGCACACCACCTCAAAATCTAAATCAGTTTTTCCTGGTGTCATTTATAACCTATCATATGAATTTTATCAAAATCTGCACATCACATGAGAAATACCTCTTTGGTGGAGGTAAGACTTTGATATTTTAATGCCTGAAGGAGCAAAACAGCAATAAAAGAGTCAAAGAATCTAAATAACTGCAGTGTGCATCGTTAAACATCTGGGACCTCTGACTCCCTCAGACAGAACCAAGTCAAAACTGGTGACTGACAAAAACCACATGGACTTAGGATAAATATGACAAACCTTTGTTAAAATTGCAGTCTATGATGTGGAGAAACCAGCGATTAGCCAAATGTTTGTTGCAGACCGGTATACTGTATATGATCAAACAGGTGACCTTCCAGTCAACCTGGCTTATAGACTCACACTTGTCAAGCTAGTATGTCTGTGTTTTTTTTTAACCTGTACAAGATGTTGGAGGAATGTGAAGTGCAGGCTGTCTCTCCTCAGTCATCCTGTGGTTAGATAAACAGGAGCTGCTGGGCCACCTTGGTTGCTCACCTGGTAGAGCACACCCACCCATGGCTTAAGAATTAACCACAGTGGGTTTGAATCCAGCCTGTGGCCCTTTTCTGTCTGTCACTCC
This sequence comes from Pseudamia nigra, assembly GCA_029823295.1. Lineage (NCBI taxonomy): Eukaryota > Metazoa > Chordata > Actinopteri > Kurtiformes > Apogonidae > Pseudamia > Pseudamia nigra. The sequence continues at coordinate 16,483 of JAQQAE010006019.1, forward strand.
CCACAGTCTTCTACCTTTCCTGTTTCTCTTCACTGTACGTGTCTAATAAAGGCATAAGGCCAAAAATAAATCTCACAAGTGCATGATCCCACACACTTGTGAGATTGTTAGTTGTGCTGACTGGCAGGATGCCTGTCTAACCATTTTTGCTGGACTGTTACAAATGATCAGCTGCTAGCAAGATTCCCAACATCATGGACTGCACCTTTAAGCAGTTACACCCACAAATACGTACCTGTTTTTCAACATTTTCTTTTCTGGTCTAAAACACACTGTGCTCATTATTTTTTCTCAAAGACCTGAATGCTGGTTGGTTGTATCATAATCTATGATTCCACTGAATGGGGGCCCTTCCAAGAAACCTCAGCGTCAATGTGGGCCAACACAAGTAGCATAAGGCTTGTTTGTGGCACAGTAAAGCTTGAACTGGTACACTGCCAGGAAAAAAAAGTCGCCACCTGGATATTTAACTAAGCAAATACAGTAAGAGCATTTTCACACGGCCAATGCGAAGGGAACTCAAGGGATTGGGACTGAACAGCTGTGTAGCCTCAAGAAAACCACTAATCAGTGAGGCTAAC
>JAQQAE010006020.1:0-17062 GCA_029823295.1 Pseudamia nigra
TCGGCCAAGTAAAATCACCCTGGGTTAGTACAGCTGGGTAAGACCCTTGTCTAGTCTTAGGGGGATTATGACCCTATTCGAGCGGAGGGCTGAGTCCTAGGTTATTGGGTTATTTAGGGGATTTAACACATGCATAAAGATGTTTGTGATGGTTGCATTTGCAGTTAAGTATTTGGTGAATGATTCCTCTAAAATGTATCTTTGGTCAGAAGTATTCAGAAGGGAAGTGGTAAAAGTTGGAGAACCCCTTCTAAGATGTCTCACATGGCAGCTCCGCCCATTCTGTGACATCATCGTACCCTTCTTCCGGCTTCAAGAGAGAACGTATGCATTTCTATCTGCTCCCCGTTCCCTGCTTGCTATCTCTGTCTGTGTTTTTTGTGCTCATTCTCTGATGGAGTCTCCCCCTAAAAAAACTCAAAACAACATGGATTTGACCAGCTGGACCTCAATGAAATTGACACGCAGGAGATGGGTTGGGGGAACCCGAGGTCCTCAGGAGACAGGGGCTGCTGGACGTGAGGATCCGTGGGCACATGGGAACTTATGTGTTTTTGAGGCACTGCCCACTGTGGATGTGATGGACATTTATCTATTGGTTATCGACACAGAAGAATGGACAGGGCTGTTCAAAGCCCAGTAAAGCATTGTCTCCAAATTAAGCAGTTGGGAAGAGAATCTGGCAGCACAACATGGACGATGGACGATTTCTGAGGTAAATCGAAGAGTTGGTTACAACACGGAGGTGCTGGGGTCTCTTCACAGAAATGGTCTTGAAGTCTGGTACCAAAATATATAAAATTGGAGTAATTGAGGAGATGAAATTCTTTTCTGCCTCTGAAAGTGACTGGCTTATCTTTGTTTTGTCTTTCGGATTCCTTCATGACCTTGACAGGCTGTGTGTAATCTCTCTCCCTGGAGTAGACGCTGTTTGAGATTGTGCTGCTTATCACCCTCCCCCACTTTTCATAAACATTCTGATGGAGGAGCAGGCTAAACTTTCTGATGGACATGTTGCTGCCAGGGTGGGGCATCATGGTACTTAACATCTGACGAGTGCACTGGGGAGAGGATTCCTGACTAATGTCAAGGTGAACTTTTCTATGGACACATGTGGCCATGATAACCACCAAGGAACCTAACATCTGGACAACTTGCACTGAGAAAGGATTCTTGACTTTCTATCAGAACTGATAACAATGCATCCATTGATCACATGCACATTTAACATACACACCCCAACTCTCTCTGACCTTGCTTTGTTTTGTTAATGTGTAGGAACCGTCTGCTAAATCTGCAATAAGAGGGTTTTTTCTATGTGACCATAATTTTACTCACCTATGAGCCCCATTCTGGGAACTGTGCTTTTTTCTCTCTCTTCCTAGTGTATCCTTGTACGTGTATGCATACTTGGCAATAAAGAACATTTTGATTCTGATTCTTCAAGGGGAGTTTCTCCCTTTGTTCGCTCTCTTCTTCTTCACCCTTCGCCAATCTTCCTCTGGATGAAACTCACATCCAAACATCCCTGAGGAAAGAAAACTTATCTTCATAGCGACTCAGTAAGACAAACCAGATTAGACCTCTCCTAGCCTCCATCAGAGGTTCATTCAATTAGAAGCCTGCTAGAACCCAGCTTGGACATCAGAACTCCGAACCAGAACCGAATCGACGCCAGATCCCTGAACAGGCCCACTGATCCACCATGTGAAGGACCACTCTGAAGGGCAACTCGCTACCTCCAGGCCGTCACATCCTGAACCAGAGCTGCGTCGTGGACCCGAATTGGTCCGACCGGAACCAAACTGGACTGACAAAGTTCAACTCAAAGTAAGACCCATCTTGGTTACTGGTTTCGGAGGAGTGTCTCAGAGCTCAACTGACAATTTCTCCCCTCTCACCCAACTATCTCTGATTAAGCAACTCCATTATCATGTTCAAATTTCCCTCCAATTCTTTTACTTTCCACTGGTGCATAAAACCCAATTTCCTCTGAATACTTCAGATCATTCTTCTCACGTTGATACCCTGTATTTTGTCATATAATCTACCATTATTACCTTGTTTACTCACGTTATTACTATAATAAACTTATATTACTATGGAATACGTCACATTCAGAGACTTATTTTACGAATGATTAATTTCCTGTACGGAAGAACTGCAACCTTCAAATTATGAGACTGATCCCAACTTATCTATATTTATTCGATTAATGTGCTTTGCCCATTAGATCTCAGATAAATAAATCAGGGTTCCCTTCCCCAAAAAGTAGAAGGGTGGTGCGCCGTTTTATTTAATAATCAATTTCATACAAATGCAAAATTGTCCCCTTTTCCCTTTTGACCAAAGTGTACAATTTATGCATTCATATATATAAAAATTGTTACGCTACAAAAGTTATTCACTACCTCAAGTACTTTTATTTATGAGTACTTCTACTTACTTTTTCTTGACGACTGATTCTGTGTACTCCCTGATGTTTCCCCAGCTTCTCCTTATAAATATATGACAAGGGTCAAGTTGACCCAAATACAACAAGGGTTAATAACACTGACGAAAAGCTCGACAAACTTAGCTGAGTCTCGATGTGGTTGGATGACAGCCTCAGGCCTTGCTCACCTGGTCACTGAAATTCAACCTCATTCCATATACTGTGTTTCTCAACAAACTGTCTCAACAATATTGGGATCTTTCTACTTCCTTGGTGTTTTGGTGTCACTGAAAAATGACCAGGTGTCTGTAACTTTTCTTTCTTTGCCATTGACAAGGCTGCCAGACATCTGAACAACACAAGCGAGCACACGCACACAGTTTTTTGTCAAATTCTGGAGAGATGCAAAACCTAACATATTGCCTAGAGATAATCGGCGATTATGATTGGCGCTATACAAATAAAATTGAATTGAAAACCCCAACTACAGATAATATGCACAAGTAGGTTCAAATTAGTTTTCGGTTGGTAAAAGAAAACATTTTTGGTATTAATGTGTAGACTACAAGTTAAGAACATGGGACTAAACAGAATCAAGAATTGATTTTAAATGATGTGGTGATTTTAGTTAGAGGACAATAAGTAGTGAAAATAATAGCGTGAATGTAATGAGACACTGGAATCTGTTGAACTCAACTTACAAGTTACAATGAAAAAACCCTCATTATTCAAAAAAGCAATGATAGACTACATTTTGTTTATGAATCTGTACAATGATATCTCAGTAGGGAAATCTAACATGTGAGTTAAGCTAATCGTGCAATAGTGACTGGTACGGCCTGTTGCAGCAGGCAGACAGGACAGGCTGTTTATCAGTGAGCAGCAGTGAGAAACGATGCACAATTTTCAGACTCATTGCAAATCAAGACTAGCAGCTTTGCTACAAATAATGCATGTTTCGTTTTAGCTTGTTAGCTTAGTCATCTCAGTGTGCTGTGTTTATGTAAAACATAGCGGCAGACTTCACTTGTCATGTTGTGTATATGGTGGTTGAACAAGGGGGAGATAAATAACTTATTAACTGCCCACCTCATCAAGGCTTTAATGTGTGTCACTCACCAGCCTCCCTCTGAGCACATTCACTCCCCGTCTTTGTGACAGAATCAGCAGCTCCACGCTGCCAGACCACTTTAGGGATGGGGGGGGGTTATATTTCAGTAGTTATACAGTAAATGTCAAACAATGTGGCTTCAAGTAGTACCACTTGCATTACGCCTTCAACAAACATTACTATACTATTTGAATGAAAATGATTTGGTTTACTTTATGGAAGGGGGGGGGGGTCCGAACCCCCTCCCCCCCCGCCCCGGGATTTACACCCATGGCATAATGTGGTTTCACAAAAATAAAATGCCATCTTGTTTTCGAATGAATGTAAAATCATCTAGTATTGGAGAGAAGAATGTTAGTGGCAGGATGAAAAAGTAGATTTCTGTAAGCAGTATTTGCTTTGGCATTATGATGATTTGAACCTACTTCTATATTCCTGGTGACATCAGTCTCTGCCTGAATGAAAAGCTTTGGCTCGGCTTACACAGAAATCCCTCAAACATGATCTGGACAAATACTGCTGATGCTTGCGGTGGTAGCTCAAAGCGACCACATTCAGCAAAATGTACACCATGCAAATATAGACATCAAGTATTGCTCCCTGCAGAGAACAAACAATCACACGCAAATGAAAAATGTAATCAAGCGAGTTGTGCGACAATAGCGGTTTCTGTGTTTTCCAATTTAACTCTAAACTGGAAATCAAAAGGGTCCCTCTGAAGACATTTATCCTGGTGTTCTCAGCCACAGAACCAAGCTATCTAATCACACAGGGGATGCGAGGGTTTTATTTTCCCACCATTACAGTGAATATGTGGGCGTGGTAATATATCCTGTTTGTGTTGAGGAAGACAAATGCACAGCCAAACTGCATCGCCGACTTTCACTAACTCCCAAGAAACATCTAGAATAAAGAAAAGGATGCTGGTAACAGCAAAGAGTGGAGGAATCATGCACACACGGTGCCGTATCATTCGAGCACATATGCCAGTGAAGCAGCAAAAGTGTAATTCATTTCATACAGAAAATATGTTGCTTAAAATCTGTTGTTATAAAATTCCTGCTAGCAGGATGTAGACCACAGGTTCTCCGAAGGAGACACTGTGGGGACCAGATTTTCCAAAACTAAAAAATTTAATTAAATTGAAAAAAGTACTTAAAAAAAAAAAACTTTGAAGTACAGTAGTTGGGGAGTTGGGGTGTAGAACAATACAGGGGGGTTTGAAAATGGCTTTTTTTTTTTTTTCAAAATTTTCTGCCTGTGTGGAAATGAAGTATAAAAAGTAACCTGCACTTAATGCTCCCATGGGGAAATTAAGTCTGTGCTTTTAACCCATTACAGTACATCAGGAGCAGTGAAGACGCCTGGGGACCAATTCCACAGCTCAGACCGTGTTCAAGTGCACTGACTGGAGAATCAACCCACTACGCATGACAATGGTGAAACCATACAAAACCCTGCAACATCCAGAAAGCCTCTGGTCCAACAAGGAATTGAGCCCAGAATGTTCTAGCTGTGAGGCAACAGCGTTAACCGCTGAGCCACGGTGCTGCGGTGTGATTTAATATTTTCCTGCTCAAATCGTGATGAAGAATGATGCAGTGATCAAACACATAAAAGATGATGTGAGCATGTAACATGTTAAGACATAAAACATAAGACATTTAAATTACTGGGGAGAAAACTCCTGTTCTGAACAACCTTCCAGGACATTTGATTCTGAATTTGTGAAGTGCATTTTAACACACTATTGTTGCTTGCTTTGCCATAGAAAATTGGGTAGAACATAGTGTTCAATCTATAATTAAAAGCACCATATTTTTCAAAAACTAACATTTGTTTTGCTTCTTGCCTACTGGATTTATAACCCTTAAAACCCCCATGTCTATCTCCCAATTTTTTGTTTTTCGTAAACAATGCCACATGAATTTTGCATCATTTGCTTTGGTTTAGGAGAGAGAAGTGTTCCATATCCTTTATACCACAACACATTTTCCTTCTCACATTTCATAAATGCATTAATCATGTGATGATGAGAAATTCTGATGTCCCGGCTGTGACTCACAGCTCGCCAGTTGATGATTTTGTGCAATTTTGTGCTAAAATAGAACCCATCATGTAAAATAAGACTCTGATGATGGTCTAATCCCATCACACACACGTTTCCACTCTGAAAATGTGATATTCATTAAGAGCTTATAGTCAGACACACACTCTCAGACTGACTGAAGTGCAGCCTTATGGATTTTAGGCATCGTCATCTCTGGCTTCGGTCTGCTGCACCAGAATGTCTTCTGCCTTTGAGCCCTGAGTGATATGTCTCAGTGACTGCTGGTGAGATGAAAGGCTCCATTTTGATGTGGTTAGTGCTGGTTTGCACAAACGGCTGCCTTATTCCTCCTGCTGTCAGAAACACTTGGCTAAACACGTGTGAAAACCCCACTGCCATCCGGAGCCTGTTATCACATGAAAAGGCTCCTCTCCAACCTCAGGACATTTTGGAGCATGCTATTGTCCAACAGATTGTGTACCATTTACTTTGAGGCTCAGACAGACTCAACGTAAACGTTGACAAAATGCATTGATGCTGTTTGGGATGGTAATGAAATCCTATTTGAGATAGATATACTGGTGTAGTCCAACCTTGCTGATGTCTCTGTACAGCTGTGGAGTCAATATGGATGTGTTGAAATTATAATTTATATGCATGGCCATGGGTGGATGCACCTGGGATGTCTTGATGAAGAAAACGCTTCACTTTAGATGCCATGTTTTTTAATTTTTGTCTTCCATTAAGTCATTTGGAACTAAAAGCCTCATTCCGACCAAGTGCCTGTCAGTGAGATGAAGAGCTATTACTTTCACATCTGGGACCAAGAACAATAGCATCAAAATAAGGTGGAACAGGGAGGGCTTTGTCTGTACAAACCAGATTGTACTTATCTCTTTGCAGCAGGCTGTTTGAGTCACAACTGGAAGAGATGAAATAAAAAATGCAGCAGAAACAAATCAGTTGCAATCAGTTTGGGAAAAAAAAGCCATTATGGAAAAATTGCCAGATAATAGATTGCAAGTGAATGCACCACACAATAAAAATCCACTGAAGAAATTTGTAACATACTGAATTTGTGGATATCAGCTGTAGTGCCCACTTAACATACTTTACAAGCAAATGCTGTATGTTCCAAGTTTATGTCGTAAATAAAGGCACATAATAATAATAATAATAAGAAGAAGAAACTGTACAGTCCATCAGGGGAGTGTTATCGTCTGCTGTGGTCTGCTCCTACAAAAGAAAAAGATGTGCGCATCCAATACTACTGCTGCACAGACCGTTTTTTGTTACTGAACTGCTATTTCTACCTTTATATGTGTTGCTGTTATTGTACACCGTGGTAAATAAATTGTGTGCTAAACAAAGTACTCAGGAAATTATTCAGTTTCTCATTTATGTTTGAATGTCTGTTCCAATTCACAGTGGAGCTCAACAGTTTGAAAACAATGTTCAGTGGCAGTTTTACAAGTCCCCTGTGTCTGGACTCTTAATATTGACAAGTAGCTCTGCAGTGTACCAGACTCATAATGTGGTTATTTACCTGATTTACTTTAAACCTCACCACATTTGTAAATTTAACTTTGTTTACTTCAACTTTCACGATTGATTTTACAGTACTATAAAAAAAAGCAGTTAACCAATATAAACACAATTTTACAAATAATCAATAAACCAAAATAGAAAGCACTTAGAGAGCACAGACCTCCACCGAGGCAGCTCACTTTCTCTTCATAGTGGGATGTGACAATGAAAACAAATGATAGTTATAGAAATTGTCAATTTTAATGTTACTTCAGTATTAGTTCAATTGTTATTCATCGAAAAAATAATATTTACATAATTACATATGTTTTCTTTTGGATCTAGCTCTGTAAATGTTGACGATACATCAAATCTATGGGCACGTTGCTGAATCAGCAGACTTTCAACTACAATTTGGTGTCAGTTGCATGTCTGTAGCTATATTTCCTCAACCCAATCTGGATCACTATATCATGGTTGCCCATTGAATGAGTGCTGCCAAAGTTGGGGGCAAAGACTAAAATATGATTGTATCATCATCATTATTATCATTATTATTTTTTGTTACTGTTATCGGTTTCCTCATGGTTTGCATTGTTGTGTTTTTTATTTTTTCATGTCACACACACACCTGAGGTGATATCAGGGGAGGTGATGCGGGTCATGGGAGGGGAAGTCCCAGGGACCAGACGGTGTTTGGTAGTTTAGCTGCATCAGAAAGGATTATTCCTGTTTTTTTTTGCGCTATTCTTCCTATAGATGTACCTGGACGGAGCCGGGGAAGTCACGACCAGACACTAAATGGGACACGTGGTGAGGTGGCGGCATTATCTTCCTTTTTTGCATTAAATATATAGAAAAGGCCTGAACTCTGGGTTGGGTGGACTATTATGGGCCTTTTGATTCGGGACTGTTGGGGCAGGGACACGGGGCTGAGTGAGGGATTTGTCCTGCATATCTGCATTAAGCGTACAGTACATGGTGACGCCACCCGTCTTAAGTTGAGTGGAGTTTGTGGTTTTGTTTTGAACACATATTTCAAACATGTGTTCAAAACACATATTGACTGAGAATCTGTGTTGGTTTTGTTAGTTTCATGACCAAAGGTATTTCTGGGGTTGTGAAACGTGGGGTTGGATCATACAAGCGACTTGTGGTTCACTTCAGATTTTGACCTTGGTCCAATGTTCGAGAAGCCTGGAATTAGATGCACCCACACCCCCACACTGCACTCGGATTGTTGCATTCATGGTCTGTATGAATTTCTGATGGCTGAGTGTGTTTTTTCCTCCGGTTTTCTCAGCTTTAGACTAACAGCTCCTTTTTTGATTGGCTGTCATCTGGACCTGTATTTGGTTTTCAGGTACAGCAAAGTCCACTTTCACAAAGATTTACATTTTTGGAAAAAAAAAAAAAACATCGGGGTGAGGTGGAGGGTTATTGATAAATAAATAAAATTACATTGTCTAATCAACCAAAATTTTCACAATGTCCCTGCAGTGCCTCCATGGACGTCCTGCTGAAAACCCCTGCTCTACGTTGTAAAGGTTGCCAACCCCGCCTTAGATACTCTACCGTACTTCCTTCCTCATGGGGTTCTGCTTGTTCTGCGGACCGAGACCACAGAACAATACTCACAGTTTTGGAGATGCTTTGCCCCAGTTGTCTTGACATCACAATTTCTTCCTTGTCTAAGTTACTTGCATCCTTATGCTGCCCAGATTTTTGTTCCAAACACATCAACTTAAAGGACTAAATGTTCACTTGCAGCCTCATACCTGTATTTCCTAACCAGTCACAGTTGCCACTGTAATAAGATATTTGACATTATCACAACTTCACTCGTCAGCGGTCATAATGTTATGGCTGATCGGTGTGTTTGTTCATTTATTTTTTATCATATTAGAAGTGGCTACTAATACGCCATGTTTATAATCTATAACTAAATGACTATGTGATAGTAGCTCATCACTGACAACAATATTATAGTGAATTCAGCTGGATTAAAACACAGTAGTTTCAAGCAAGAGCAGACTGAACAGAGGTGTAACAGCTGGCTCTGGACATTAACAGCTGCTTGTGACAGTGAAATGGCAATTTTCTATAATTTAATAACCATTTGACTATTTAAAAATTGTGACGCCTCCCTACTTTGAAATCTATAGGAATTATTTCAATTTCACGCCAACCAGTCTATCAAGAACCTCCGTATGACAGTGATCTGTCATCTGAATAAATCCATGTTGAGAGCTCCTGTGTTTCACAATCGGCATTGCTACTTAGCACCAGTGTGTCCATAAAGTCTCACGAACAGAAATGTTGCTCTATTGATTTTTGTACCGCTCTCATAAGAGACATCACCCACATACATTCCAAGCCCTTTATCACATCTTGTCTCAAAGGGTTTAACACAAAGAGATAAAAAGCCTACATAGACCAAAGTAATCAATAATCAATCTCAGGAGAAAATGAAGTAATACATTATGCAACAAATACAACGAGGGGTGACAACAAAGATCAGAACAGAGAACAAAATGTGGGTGAGGCTTCGCGGTTCAGGGCACAACGGGTCCAGCCGTCGTCCACGTGTTGTAGCCGACTTAAAACGAGCAAATGGTCAGTTTTATATTTAACTAGAGCTTCACAATTTAATGAATCACATCAGCCTGTGACATTTGTGAAAGCGTGCAATGTAAATGTGCAGAAAGGTCAGATTGGGATCTGGGTGATATAATTATTAATTTATGCTGATAATTTTTTTCACATTTTTGCTCTTTTGTTATAATTTCAGTTTTTTTTTATGCTGATAATTTCACAATTTTTTTTATTTTTTTTAATCATCTCGTTATTTTTGTCTCTATGTGCATTCACATTGTAGCTTTAATGCACCCCTAATATAACGTTGCTTGTTTGTCCAATGTTCTTTTTCTCTTAGTTTTGAATTTCCACTCTTCGTGGAACAGTGTAAACCATATTTCTGCATGCAGCCCAAAACAGTCCTTCAAAGGCCATGGACTAATAATACACACTAGTCATAAAGGTGATGGATGGAGATACTTACAAAAAGGTACATATGCATTTAATGGGCAGTTGACGATTTTAATGGTTATAAGAGCACCTTGTGGCCTACTCTCAAGCTCTAACAACACTGTACTGTGCTATTAAGTGCAACCAATATGGAATTATAAAGGCATGACCAAGGTTTGAAGAAAATTAATGCCCAGAATTTTTACCACTGAGACCCATTTCAAGTTAATGAATTTCACTATTCATGAAGAAACCACTAGAGAGCTATAAAGTATTAAGAATGTGGATGTGTGTTCTTCAGATCCTGCTGTCGCTTCAACAATTGCAGGAAAACATTCTGACCATACCTCATAACATCCACGCAAGTCACTCAGTGCACTTTGGAGTTGAGAAGCTAGATGAGAAACCTGGACACTTGAGTAAATTTCAGTCTCACAATAGTCTATTTCGTCTCACTTTTATCAATCATCGAACACGTGTCAACCTACTGTTAAATGTGTAATGGCTTCCATTTTTTTTGAACAGTGAGTAGAGAATCAATTCATTCACACACAGTTACTGAGGGGCAAAAAACTGTGTTCTTGTAACTGTGGCAGAGCAAGAAGCATTTTGTTTCCTTTCAAACCCCATGGAATTCAAACATTTTCAGTGCTCAGTGCACTAAAATTCCTACAGTGTACAGTGTTTCTTTTAACAGTTTACGCTACACTTTAGCACTGTCTTTAGAACAGAGCAGTGCCTGTCAATCACTGCTCACTCACCAACCAGTCAAAATCAAATGGGGGCGGGACATAGGAGGTAAACAGTGTTACTTCTTTGCACGGTGATGGAGAGGAAATTGACTGACAACTCAATTTCATATTTATGACCTCTCACTGAAGGATTTCCATCATCAACCTCAGACACACACTTATAATGTCATTGAATTCAAAAAGTCCTGTTCAGTTCACTGAAGCAGACGCTGACTGAGCACACATCCAAAATCATCAGATAAAATCGCCAAATACTTAGGCTTCATCTTAATACATTGACAGATTTGCAGATTTAAATTTTAATCAATCGTATTCTCACCTGACAAAAAATGTTAAAGCAAAATTTTGTGAGCTATAAATAGCTTTTCAATATGTGTACCTATCAGGAGTCACATCATCAGGCTCTGCCAAAGGGCATGTGACCTGCGTGCAACCATAGCAACAAAAAATGCTGGGCAGTAAAGCTCAGGAAGTAATGACAAGAGTGTTGTGGGCAGTAGAAACACTCCCTGCAGACACAGGCCCTTAAACTATAAAACTCAAAAATAATTAGTTCTGACCAGCGGGTAATGACCCGGGCTGTTCAGCGAGGCCAATGCGGAAGTATATTTAAGTTGTAATACCTCTGCTGGGGCACTGTTCAAAAAGCCAATTACACTGGATTTCTGTCTAAAAATACTAAGCAAATAAATTTTTGTCATGAGTCATTATGGTCTCAAATGCTTTATTTGGAGCATGTAATAAGTGATCTGGTGGTCCATCTTTAACTTTTTGCTCTGTTATTAAGATATGACAGCAAATAATCTGTCAAATCACTGCCATGCTAGGGTTTGATTGACATGCCGCTATGGTAATTTGACTCGCCAGTGAATCCAGACCGAATGAGACCTTCGTATCTTATATTTATTCGACATGAGCATTGTTTTCCTTCAGATTCATTTGACTGCAGTTGTGGGTAAATGTTTACACTAACAACACCGTAATATGGCTTTATTTAGCACTGCTTGGTGACGTTTTACCGTGTCAGTAAGCCAGCAGGTAGTAATAGGTATTTCATGAGTTCCCTGCCATGCTACGCTCCGCTCGTGCTGCTGCTGTTCATCCAAATATGGTTGCATCCTGTTTTTGGCTCCAAGATATCATCCAGGGTGACGTCGCAGTCACTTTGTCCACGAACATATACGGCCTATGGGTTTTGACAGACTGTAAAGGATCACCACAAAAACATCGCAATTTTAATGCTATGTGTACAACGCCGCTATAAATTCAACATAAAACTGTGGGCAGCACTGGGTAGGACTCAAGTACATTTACTCCTTTATATGTGCTTGAGTAGTTTTTCCTGTAAATGTACTCCTGAGAGTTAAAAATTGTACTTTTACTCAGTTACAATTTGCTCCACCCCAATGAAGAGGAGTAAAAAGGTTTTTTAAAGAACAAAATAATCAATAAAATTAAAAAACAAAAAATAATTACCGTATTTTCCGGGTTACATGTCACTCCAGAATGTTAGTCACACGAGCCAAAAAATGCATAATGAAGAAGAAAAAAAGTGTATAAGTCACTCTGGAAAACAGGTCGCATTTGTTTGGGGAAACTTATTTAACAAAATCCGACACCAAGAACAGACATTAAGTGATGTGCAAATGTGTTGGCACCGACACGTCCGGTGTTAAGCTGATGGCAGGTATGGATGTTACCGGTAATGTCTATGTAACCCCTGTCTCCCGTTAAAGAGTTTTAAGGTAATTAGAAATATGGACCAATTCGCTGGGATTACAATAGAGAATAAGTGAGTGTGGAATGAAACAGCTGGAGGCAGGAAATGAACACGAACTGTTGTGTTTTTACAAACAGTGAAATAAAATTTACAATATTTACAATAATAATAACTCTAATCAAATAAACAAAATAAATCCCCAAAATAGTCCCACTGAGCTCAGTTTAGTTCCAGTCGGGGAGTCAAGTCAAGAGTCTTTAGTCAGGGTTCTGTCTTGCTTTTCCTCGTTTCCGTGGTAGTTTGTGTTGTTACTGCTTGGTGTTCTACTCTGGAGAGAAGGATGATGTGGGTTCAGGTCTGGGCACAGGCTGAGAGAATCATGGAATCCGATCCAATTTCTTTAATTGATCGTGTATATAAAATACTTAGCCTGCACAACAATATTGTACGAGACTAAAAATGCAGTTTCTTTCATCACAGCTATAGCATAGTTTTTATCTTCTTTCTTCATATTACCATATACAGTAACAGTTTCTCACATGCATGTTTCATACTCATAAAACAAATGAATGAATTTCTCTTATCACTTTAAATGAATTAACCATGAAATAATGATTAATAATTTTAACCAATTAAATTATTGATTTCTTAAACCATTTTCAAGCTTTTGTAAATCATGACATGAAATACAATTTCACATTACCAAAAGGTAATAGAAAAATACATTCCAATATTCTCCTGTGTTGTATTGCTATAAACCTAAATTTCATTTGGCAAGACAATACATCAAACAGAAATAGCTTATTAATGCTTTTTGAACAGAGAAAACACACTCGTGATTAGCATTAGCATTTTTGCTACTAGTTGAACTCACCACGCTCGAGCACATGGTGGCCGCTCACCAAGATGAGGCCTTACGAGCTCGCACGGTCTCCCTCACATGTGCTCCCTCCAACTAACACAATAACGTTTCAAATTAGCTTCTGAATAATGTAAATATCGGTTTACATCACTTTTATGCATTAAAACTCACCAAAGTGAACCATATCATATCAGTGTGACAAACAACGAACACTCGAAATGATTTGCATATACTGTACGTCGCTCCCCTAGCCAGACTATGCAAAAAATGGTGACGTATAACCCAGAAAATATGGTAAGCAAATGATCAAAATGAATAAAGTAAGAAACAAAATGAGCAAAAATGTACAAAAATAATCACAAAAAGCAACAAAATTAATCAAAAGCTTGACAAAGTGACCAAAAAATTAACAAAACTGAACAGAGCAGCTCAGTAAATTGTAAAATTAATATAAGTACAAATGAGTAACATAAGCAAAAAAAAAGGAAAATAAGTAGATTAAAGAAATTGAACAAAAAAAGTCACAGAATAAGAAAAAATATTTAAATAATCAAAAGTTTAATAAAAACAAACAAATAAAATAAGCTTAAAAATTAGTAAAAACAAAATGAACATATTAAGCAATGACATTGGTGTTCATAAACATATAAAATAAAACTAACAAAATAACCAACAAACTTAGTAAAGCCACCAAAAACTATCAGCATAATCATGGAAATGAATATAAATGACCAAAATACCTGTTTGAAGGCAGGATATTAAGTTGTAATAAACTCCATGTTATAAAATTACTACTTGAGTATTTTTAACATATTTTTTACTCTTCTGCTAGCACTTGTTTTTATGAATTCTTCTATTTGAGTCACTATAATTATAAAGTAACAGTCCTTTTACTCAAGTACTCTTTGTGTTCACTTTAGCCACCACAGACTTGGAAACACTGGTTCTAGATTCCTGATCCGTCCAGTGACCGACGCAGAAGAAAAGGCACCAGCGTTCACATTCGTCCTGCTGTGATGCTACACGGAGGCACTGCAGCCCCTTGTAAAATCTGCCGTAAACCAGGCAGTGTGTTATTGAGTGTGTGCTGCTGAAGGCATGTGTGTTTGATACCTGCAGTTAGATTTATTGGATTTGGGTAAATTCCCCACTGTGTGCTCTGTGGTGTGAGTGGACGTGACTCCATTTCTCTGTGTGAAGCTGGCAACACTGTAGACTGACCTTGCAACGGAGGTGTCACGAAGCAGAGTTCTTGTCATTACTCAATTAGACAGAATTAGGCACCGGCTAATGTGACAGTAGCACGCTGTGAAAACTGATTCCACATTAGTGTCTAGGTCTGGCAAGATTTGTTGTACTGTAAAGGCAATGCACTCAGTCGTAACAGGTCTGTTTTAGCTGATCGATCATGTTTTAGAATTTGTACCAACATGCAGAGGAAAAGGCAAAAAACATGACCTGTTAAACTGATACAGCAACGAAGATTAAACGTGTAGGTGGCTCATCGGTGCTAGTAGTGATGGGAATTCTGGCAGTGGTGTGCAATACTGGAAAATTTGGTATTGATCTGATAGCAAGTAAATACAGGGCCAGTATTGCTAATACTGATACCGAAACTTTTACTTAGAAAAGCAGCTGATCTGCTGTCAGGTAGAAAGAGCAATGTATCATAACTTATGAAATAAATGCACCATCGCCTGTCTGCATGTAGCCTAAATATGGGAATACTAATGTTCCTTTAACAGTTAACATAAAAGGGTCATTATATTTAGCCATATTCATTTTTCAGGGGTGTCTTTATGTATGTACTGTATTTATTGGTCAGTTCAAGTAAAATAATTCATTGGGAAAAAAAATCAAAAAAAGCCAAAACAAGGCTCAGCCCTTCTTGGAGACACAAAATGACAGAAAATAAATAAAATAATATAATAAAATACACAAGCAGAAATTACAAGAGTAAAAAATAAACACAATGTCCACAAGTTGAACAAAAGTATGAACAAAGTAATAAAGATGAGGAACAAAAATAAAGAAAAACTACAGAGGATGAAAGGTGATATTATAATATATGATAAACACAGTAAGTAAGAAAATTAAAAATAATCAAATACAGCAAAATAAAAAATAAGTCAAGATAATAATGAAAAATGAAAATTAAATACCTTGTAATTAATAGCCTACTTAGCTCTTGGGAGGGGGTCTTAACACTGAATTGGTGGATGGGGGGGGGGGCACCTCTCTCACACCACCCGTCCTCCACGACCAGGATCCAACGACATGCCTGAGTGTTGCTAGGTTTGAAGTGTATAGGGAGGTGGTGTTTATGCTGTTGTTTTCCGCTTCCTCTTGGCGGTTTTGATCGAGGTCCAGCTGAGAAAACTGCAGGATTTGACGCCTCAAAGGTTTTCAAGTGCAACTGAGTAAGAGCACTATAGGTTAGTTTACCTCAAGCTTGCCATGATGTTGATATTATATGAACACTATGATGCTGCAGGACAGTTCAGTGCAACAAAAAAGAGAAGATCTATTCATGTTATTAGGTGCAAAAAGTCACACACACACACACACACACACTACCATTAGATGAGGTCAGATGGATAAAGAGATTTGCAGATCCCTCTTTCTAATATATATAATCTTTTTAACATATATATATATTTCAACTGGCTGAATATATTATATGATAGCATGAATAGTCTACATTTAATCAGAAATTTCAACTACGATGGCCAACTACACGAAAGTTAACATTAACTAATATTGGAGATGACTACATTTTACTTTCACTTTTATAAATCAGCTACCTGGATATTCTTGGCCATGTTCAAAGGCAGTATTTTGGTGTGCAACTCTAAAAAAATTCCAAACAGTGCATCTTTTGCTCTCTGCAATGCAGCCAGCAGTGAGCTGTTGAGTCATGTGACCACACACAGCCTGGCAGGGGAGGAGGGGGAGGGGCAAAGTGAGGGGAGAGGTGGGTGTTAGCAGGAGTTGTGTACTGGACATAGAAAAGAGAAACCAAGACTAATGCATTGATTTCATCACGCAAGTATTGATCAGTACCGATACCAACATTTGTATAAATACTATCAAAATTTCAGATCGATGCAATCATCACTAAATTCTGTCTCTTTTTAGAGAGCCAGTTCTTTTGGATAGCTTGCAAAAAGAGTTGGCTCTTTCAACTCCTAAGTGGCTCCTCAAATTTTTTGTGGTCTAAATTTAATTCTTACCAAAGATTAAAAATTAATTACTAATTTAAAAACATACACACAAACATTTATTATTTATATGGCTTTTTATATACTCAACATGCTCAACATGAAGTGGAGTGCTACAATAAATAAATGATGATGAACAAAAATCCATCTCAATTAGACCAAAAGGTCCAATCTCTGATTGTATGTCCATTATTTATGAATTTTTTAAACAACATGAACAGTGTTTTATGTGCCTGTGCAGGTTGTTTGTGGAACCTGCTTGACATGACATTTTCACCTTTCACCAAGGGCGTAGGTTTGCATAGGGACGGTAGGGACAAAACACTACCAACTTTTCAGGAGGCTCAAATTGTCCCCA
>JAQQAE010006021.1:0-17060 GCA_029823295.1 Pseudamia nigra
TTTGTTTTCTCTTCAGGTCGGACCATGTACGTGATTCCCTTCAGTATGGGACCTGTAGGTTCGACTCTCACTAAATACGGCGTCCAGGTACTGAATCTTCCCCACAAACCCCACTGCACACTGAACAAAGTACTGTTTGACACTGTGGTTTGGAGATTGAACCTGGTCAGGGACAACATTAGTTAAAGTGAAGTTTTTTTAACCACAGTGCATAGTACCTGTACCTCTTTGTCGTGTTGCATGAGTGTTCACATGATCCGTAGTTATTTCTTTTAGGTTTAAGATGAAGTTTTTACCTTGACACGTTTGAACTGAAGAGCAATGAATACTGCCGTGGACAAAGTACACCAAGTCCCGCCCACTTTCCAAGTTAGGTTATGAAACCTAACTTTGGAAAAAAATTCTTGAATAAGTAGATAATTTAATGTGAAACAACTCAGTGGACACAATTCTGTTTCATGTGACATACACTACTGGTCAAAAGTTTTAGAAAACTCCAATTTTTTCAGTTTTTTTGTTGAAATTAAAGCAGTTCAAGTCCAAGTAATAACTTGAAATTGTACAAAGGTAAGTACTGAACTGACACAGGATAAAAAAAAGTTAAGGTTACCCAAAACTGAAAATTAATGTACTTTTCAGAATTATACAAAAAGGCCTTTTTCAGGGAACAAGACATGGGTTAAAAACTTAAAGCTGTTCTGCACCAATAGAGGCTGATCAAGACTTGAAAGTTGGTGCAGCTAATTCCTAGAGGTGTCCCCAGTTTGTCTGGTCAATTAAACCCCCTCTTAGACTTTCTTTTATTGTCATTGCACAAAAACAGTGAATCTGGCAACAACATGTTGTTGCTTTGCTGCGGGTGTACACAGTAAAAAAACTACAATAAGTGAAGCAGGAAGATATTAATAAATACTGTAAACTATATATACAGTAGTCCAATTTCGCAAACTGAGTCCCCAAGTGCAGTGAAGCTTGTCAACAGCACAATACACAATCTAAACAAGCAGTCATACACTCTGGCATCCAACACAAATAAATATAACTCCACCACCATCCTATTTAGAGAAAAAACAACAACACTCAGCTAGAAAGTTTTCATTTTGTCTACATGTTTAGCAATAGCGAATGTAAAAAAAAATGGTCACCCATACAGAGTTAAGGTTCAGATTATGTGGTTGGTGCCATCTGTTTGTCCTCTAACTTTAATTAATATCACATAGTTTTCTGTGACAGATGCTTAGCTGTAGTTGTAGTTCAGTTTCCACACTAACAACACTGTAATATGAATTAGTTCGGCAATGCTTGAAAAAGTTTTAAAGTGTCACTAAACTAACCTTTAGCCTGCTCTTACACATAAATCCTGTGATGCACTGCTCGCTCACAGCTGGGTCTCTACTTGTCCAAATATAGACACATCCTGATTCTGCAAAATGGCATACAGCCATCCAGGAAGTGTCGGCCTGATTGGCCTTAAAACTGTAAGTTCAGAAACCGATGGGTGACGTTATGATTAATCTGTCCACTAGCATATGTACGTTCTATGGCTTTGACATACAGCGGTTTTCCAGTCAGAGGTAGAGCCACCAAATTTGAACACAAGTTAGAAGAGTCATAGGTCTGTATGTCTGTCAAGTGCAATTCTTGCGTCTTGCTGATCACCGTGACAAACTCTTTGTTTTGCAGGTGACAGATTCGCCGTATGTTGTGGCAAGTATGGGCATCATGACTCGAGCGGGAACTCCAGTCCTCAACAAACTGTCGGAAGGAGTGGAGTTTGTCCGCTGTCAGCACAGTGTGGGTCGACCTCTGCCACTGAAAGGTACAAACAACTGGAACCTGAATCCTAGAATTAAAGCATGAATACAAAATTAATATCACAATATCCACTACCAATCAGAAGTATGAACACACTTTCTGCTTCAGTATTTTTTTTTTTTAATTCTTATTATTTTCTACCATGTCCATTAATGGTGAAGACATCCAAACTGTGAAAGAACATGCATGGAATGATGTAGTAAACAAAAGTGTTCAACAACCCAGAACATGTTTTAAATTTAATATAATTGTCCAAAGTAAACGCATTTAGTTTTGATGGCAGCAGGAACATTTTTCAGTTCACAGATGTGTCTTATCAACAGTTAATTTGTGCCATCGCTTGTTTTAAGCTTATTTGGACTTAGAAAACGTACATGTCTTGGAGAGGTCGACACATGTAACCCAGGACAGCACACAGCTACTACACAGTAGATGGCACATCACACATGCACACACGAATTGGATTGGAATAAATCAAATCAAATTAAACATGTGATACGCACCTGCTTGTGTACTGGTTTATACTATTATAACAATGCACATTTTAATGCATAAAATGGTGTACCCCTCCCAGATCTTATTACCTCAGTCAAGCAGTGGCGAAGGCAGTGTTTTTGCTGCCGTCAAAAAGTTATGAATGGGTTTTGATGAAATTTTCAGGACAAGGCTTTGCATCTTTCAGGTCCCATTTATCTTTTAATATCATTTGTGTGTTTTTGCATCTGTTATGTTTTTCTGCATCCTTCATTCTGTGTTTGATTCTGGTCTTTACAACCCTGCCCCACCTTTGCCTCTGTCGCCTATGTGCAGCCCCTCTGATGAACTCGTGGCCCTGTAACCCGGACAAAGTGCTCATCTCTCACCTTCCCGACACCAGGCAGATCCTGTCTTTCGGCAGCGGCTACGGAGGAAACTCGCTGCTCGGGAAGAAATGCTTTGCCCTGCGCATCGCCTCCCGCATCGCCAAGGATGAAGGCTGGCTGGCAGAGCACATGCTGGTGAGTCTGAAAGATGAGAAGCCTGAACAGACTCTCGGACAGGATGTAAAGTGTTACCCAAACATCATACTGTGTGAGAAATGACTGACTGGGCGAAAACACTGTCAGTGGTGGGGAGAGTGAACTAGAACTGTACTCAGACAAACTAAAGTATTGCTACTTTAGAATTATAATGACAGTTTTTGTGTTTTCTTCTACCTTCAGGCTTATGCTGTGTAATGTCATAATTTTTCTTTGTGCCACTAAAATTTCCAAAAATGAGCAAGCAGCAACCTCCATGGCTATGCTGTGTCAACGCTTGTAGTACCATCAGTGTCCACTAGAGGATTCAGAAGTGAATCAGTCCCCATAGAGTCCAGCTGTACGGCAGAACAAAATATGTTTATACCTGGTACAAACAACGGGTTTGGGCTGTGTGCTTTATTTGCACCTCTGTGACACTGTACAGGAGGTGATTTTTTTTTTTTTTTAAATATATAACTCACTCATTTGATGATCCAGATGCCTTTATTTGGTCACAATTAAGGCTGGAGGTGTAGGTGTGCCTGAGCTAGAAGCATTATCATTTCACTTATTCAGCCTGGGCTTGTTCACACTTCATGTCTTTGTCCATTTTTGGAATGAGTCGACACTTGAGGTCAGCATTTATACACTCTCAAAAAGCACTTCCTCTTTTTTCATGTGGAATTTACATTATAATATCAGCATAATTTGAGCAATTTTCATTTAATATTGTTAATGCCAGCATAACTCTACTATTTTAACAGTCACCAAAGTCAGGAAAAATGTGCTTTTGTCTTCCTGTGTCTTTTGCGTCACCTAGTTCTATTATCCTTTTATGTCCTCTCCACATTATCTGTCGCTGCTTAGTGTCACTAAATCCAAAATGTCTCCCGACTTCATTTGTACATTTTGATCACCCTAAATCCTTCTTCATCTGGACTTGAAAATCACAGCATTTTCCGCACATAGTATTTAAATAAAATTCTTGTCTCTCCGCCATCCTCAGATCCTGGGTATCACCAATCCTCAGGGAGTGAAGAGGTACGTGGCGGCTGCTTTCCCCAGCGCCTGCGGGAAAACCAACCTGGCCATGATGAAACCGGCACTACCCGGCTGGAAGGTGGAGTGTGTGGGAGACGACATCGCATGGATGAAATTTGACAGTCAAGGTGAGAGGAGGGGGCAAATGCAGCAGCTGCTCCAAAATGTCAGTCATTTAACTGCCCTGGAGGGGGTGGAGCCAAACCCGGCTGACTCAGGGCGAAGGTGGGGTACCACCTGGATGAGTCACCAGTTTGCCGCAGACTTTGTTAGATGATGCTTGAAGGAGTGTTACAGAGTCAGTAAGCTAGCAGTTAGGGGGGGGGGGGGTTATATATCTATTTTTCTTGGATGCCATTCCATCAAAACACAAAGGGTGTGTACAGACTGAAAAAGGATGTCGTTTTCACTTTTGTACAGTTTTGTTCAAGCCAAAATGCCACAATTTAAAGGGATGAACCACAACGTGTCAGTCCTCCAGCAGGACGACACTCGGCCACACCCCGCACGCATCACAACAGCGAATTTGCACGTACAAAGGGCAAATGTCTCGCTATGGCCACCATACTCCCCAGACTCCAAACCCGCGCAGCATCTGCAGGACACCCCTAGCGGACAGATCAACAACAAGAATACTGCCAACAACAACACATAAGTTGCCGGGTCTGTTGTCATAAAAAAATTAGGCTTTGAATTCTTGGATAAAAAATATTGGACAAATGTTGACTCAAAAGTTGACTGTCAGTATAGTCAGCTCCCACAGCTCTGCCATCATTCATCCAAATATACATAATGTTTGCACAGTTTTTGCTTCCAGTTTTGGGAAAGGTCAAAAAGGCACAAGGAAGGATTAGTTCGATTTGGGCGGTGATCCGGATCACTGTCTAGATTCTTCAACATCACTCTTGGTCCTACCACACCATAAAGTTTGATCCAGATCCTGGTAGTATTCCAGATACCAGTGATCCATAATGCTTCACAATCTCCCAGTGCTCAATAATCAGTAAAAATCAACAAGACAAAACTCTGTAGTTTAATGGTAATAAATGTCAAATATTTAAATCATGACAAATAATCACTTAAATTTACAATATTAAATCTAAATACAACAAAAATAATAATTAGCATGTTACTTGAATCTGTGCTTTGTTATAGAAGTTGCAGACACATTCACAGCTCATGCAGAGATCCTCTCATTTTTCTTTTGTCTGTGCAGGCAAACTGAGAGCCATAAATCCAGAGAACGGCTTCTTCGGCGTGGCTCCAGGAACCTCGGATAAGACGAACCCGTACGCCATGAAGACCATCGCCTCAAACACCATGTTCACCAACGTAGGCGAGACCAGTGACGGAGGCGTGTGGTGGGAGGGGCTCGACGCCCCACCAGCCGGCGTCACTCTCACAGACTGGCACGGAAAGACCTGGACGAAAGGTCAGACCAAATGAAATCATACGGATTATTTTACTGATTTGTTTACATATTCTTCCTTTTTTTTGTTCATTTTTCGTAAGTTTAGTCTTTATTCTTATCCAGCTTATTGTACATTTACATTTAAATTATAAGATGTTGGCTGGTTTCGTAATTACATCTAAATATTATGTAAAAATGTTAGATGTCGGTTGATAATTTATTTCAATCTTGGGGTCATAAGGAGACGTGTGTTTGATTCGGTTATTGTAGTGTTTGATTTCTGTCCTCAGGCAGCTCGACGCCCTGTGCTCATCCAAACTCTCGTTTCTGTGCCCCGGCGGCTCAGTGTCCCATCATCGACCCTCAGTGGGAGAGCGAGGAGGGGGTTCCCATCGACGCCATCATCTTCGGAGGCAGGAGGCCTGAAGGTCGGTGTCAGTCCTCACCATCTGATCACCACTACCATTTGTTTCTTTAATCCAAAGTGAACACAGATTTATAGGGAGTAACATTACATAATTAAAAAAAAATCTATAATCCAGACTAAGTGCTTGCGTACATGTGCGTCTCCTTTGACGTGACTGGCATAGTGTCATTGTTTGTCAAAGGGAGACAATGTGAGTGTGTTAGGACATACTCTCACTTAGCGTGTGGACCGTTTGAGTGATGTGAGTGTAACCGTTCTGTGCTGAAGCGTGGCGTATTTCCCCAGTCCTGGCACAGATGCAGGAGGTAGGTCATGGCACAGCACGGTTGCTCACACATGAATATGAGCAAACGGAGATGAAGAAGGCCTGATGTATATAAAGTGCAGTTAAAGTGAAAATCAGTGCCTTAGATAAAGGAGACATCCAGCACAAGTCCACGTGACCACTAATGACTCAAACATAAACCACAAAGTTTGTAAAGTTTGTACATGTGGTATTGTGACATGAACTCCTCAGCTGCTTGGAGTTGTCAGTGTGAGTGCGAATTGAGCTTCGGCTCGAGTGCAAATGGCTTTGGTCTGAGTACACATTAGTAACAGTAGTGTGATACAAGGTCCAGTCTCTGGTGATTCGGTATACCTGGCATCAGCTACACTATGAAGACAAAAGAACAATCCGAGCAACTTCCTGAAAAGGTTGTCAAAAAGTATAAGTCCTAATAAGGATTCAAAAACATGTCCATGTCACAGAATATCTTCCAGAAGGCTTGTGAAGTAGAGGGTAGAATGACATCGTAAATCAGCAGGGTTTATACAGATATTTAGGGCTAAAACCTGATTCTGTCTGAGAGAACTACAACTATGGAGAAGATTTAGTTTCCAGAAGACAATGATCTGAAACTACATTAAAAATACAGAGAGACGGTGTAAAGACGACACTGTGAATGTTCAGTCGTGGTCGTCAGAGCCCAGACCCTGATCACCATCCAACCTGACACAGTTTGAGCATTTTGGTAAAGAAGAATGAGGTAAAAATGTCAGTGACTTCAGCTGACTTAAAGGGGGTGAATACTTATGCAATCACTTATTTTTCATTACCTGTAATTACTTGATCAAACTTTATCAAAATTACTTTCCGTTCTGACATTCAAGAGTTGTTTCTGTACATTACTGTCAACAAGCTAAATTATATGAACTGTGATTTTATTTATAAAAGTAATAAAAGGACAAAAGGGGGTGAATACTTTTAATAGGCAGTGCTTGTACATTTTTTGTTGTGGTTCCATCTTTTTTGTCAGTTTAGTCCGTCTGCTTCTTTTACACTGCTTTCATCTTGTCATGTTTTTCTGCAGTTTTTGTTTTTGTCACATTGTCTTTTTGTGGCTTTTCCATCATTTTTGCCCTGCTGCATCTTTTATTACTTTATTAAATCCATAAATGACCATCTGGATTCTCCAGCTTTGTCTCGGGCTCTAGAAAAACATCTTTAAACCGGTATAAATAATCTGACATTTCCTGTGATAGTTATCAGCAGAAGTTCTCATCGTGAAGGCATGTTTGGCTGCATCGTCCATGCCTACGCTGAAATGTCAAAAAACTGCGTTAATATGAGGTGTGATGTTTAAAGTGACTGTACAGGCCACTAACTATGCTAAATGTCCCATTTTGCAGGAGTTCCTCTGGTCTATGAATCGTTCAACTGGAAACACGGAGTATTTGTCGGAGCTGCCATGAGATCTGAGGCCACAGCGGCCGCCGAACATAAAGGTGCCCACCGTCACTTCTGAATTTCATCACGTCTGAGAAACTCTGACAGGGTTTTTTGGAGCCATTATGAGAAACACAGGCAGTATCTAAAGCAGTGTAGACACTGCCTCAGCCAAACTGATGTTTGTACTGCGGTGATGTTAAAAATGAGCAAAATAAAAAAAATAAATAAATAACAAGAACTGACAAAATAATCAGGAGTGGACAGAATAATT
This sequence comes from Pseudamia nigra, assembly GCA_029823295.1. NCBI lineage: Eukaryota > Metazoa > Chordata > Actinopteri > Kurtiformes > Apogonidae > Pseudamia > Pseudamia nigra. The sequence goes on from JAQQAE010006021.1 coordinate 7,678, forward strand.
TAAAAAATGTAAGGAATTAGAAAAATATTCAAGAAAATCAACAGGAATTAACAAAATAATCCAAAAAATGAACATATATTAACTAAATAATAAAGTAAATCAACAGGAATGAATAAAATAGTCCAGCAAATGAACACAAATGTGCATAGGAGAAAAACAATCAAGAAAATGAGTAAGATAAGCAAGGAAATGAACAATAATGAATAAAATATACAAGAAAATGAACAAAATAGTCCAGCAAATGAACAAAAATGTGCATAAAATAGCAAAACAATCAAGAAAATGAGCAAAAATGAAGAAAATAAGCAAGAAAATGAACAAAATAATCCACCAAATGAACAAAAGTGTGCATAGGAGGGGCAAAACAATCAAGAAAATGAACAAAAATGAGCATTTAAGGAACAGAATGACACTGGTACTAACTGTCAGTCACACATCTCCAGGTAAGGTGGTCATGCACGATCCCTTCGCCATGCGGCCGTTCTTCGGCTACAACTTCGGAGACTACCTCGCACACTGGCTGAGCATGGAGAGCCGGAAGGCCCCCACGCAGCTGCCCAAAATCTTCCACGTCAACTGGTTCCGGAAGGACCCGGCCTCCGGCGCCTTCCTCTGGCCCGGCTTTGGAGAAAACGCCCGCGTGCTGGAGTGGATTTTCAAGCGCTGCAGCCGACAGAGAGAGGACGAGGCCGCCCGCAAGAGTGTCATCGGCTGGCTTCCAGTGGAGGGCGCCATCGACACGACGGGTCTGAGGGGCCAGGTGGACATGGGCGCGCTGTTTGACGTCCCCAAACCGTTCTGGCAGAAGGAGACGGTGGAGCTCCGGGCCTACTTCAGCCAGCAGGTCGGCGCCGATCTGCCAGAGGCGGTGGGGGCGGAGCTGAAGGCGCTGGAGAACAGGGTGCACAATTAAGAAAAAACCAAAACCACCACATCCAGATCAGAGCCACTGAGTTTACATCCACACAGACACGAATGAATCCGCACACTGAGAAACACCCGAGTCTTAAAAACAGCTGCTGATTTTAAACAAGAACCAAAGATGATCTAATATGATGGTGCAGAGGACATCTCTCCACAACATCAGAACATAGTTTTCAAATTGTTGTCTTATTACACTACCAGTCAAAAGTCTGGACACACCTTCTCCTTCAGTGGTTTTTCTTTATTTGTATTATTTTCCACGTTGTCCGTTAGCACTGAAGACATCCACGCTGAAAGAACACGTATGGAATTATGGAGTAAACAAAAAAAGCGTCCAACAACCCAGAGCATGTTTTATTTTTTAGATTGTCCAACGTAGACACGCATGACATTCTTTCATCAGATTCACAGGTGTCTCTCGTCAACAGTTAATTTGTGTCATTTCTCGTTGTCTTAATGTCATTTGGACCATCAGTTGCTACTACAACTACTGTACAAATCCACATTATGGCAACAGACACTCAGTTAAAATAGAATGGTACTCAGCGGAGCGCAGACCCCCACCAGACATAATGCACAAATGTTGAACTGCTGCAAATCTTATTATTCATATTTTACTAAATACATATTAAAAATACCATAGAAATCCCACAATCATTCGTTCACTCCCCACTATGTCAACTTTGATGGTAGATTCAAGTCTCCTATTTGTTATTGCACTAGGTTAGAATTATGTAATGTAATAACGCACTTGTTCTGAATAAGTTTAACATTTTGAAGTTTGAATGCTTTGAATTGGATAAAAACTCTAGGATGAGTTAAATGACAAAAAACACATGGAACTGGAAGAATATTAAAGACTGAAGACAACAATGGCGGAATCACTGAATCAATCCCACTAATTACCAAAAGAAACTGACCGTTTCCTGCACCTCAGATAGAGTTTTAATGGTTTTGGCACCTGTACTTTTTCAGATTGACTGACCTTCATTTCATAAAGAAATGATGGACTGTCTACTCTTTACTTAAAGGTGCAGTCAACGATGCTGGCCAAAGAACTCGTGGCTCATGGTTTGTTGCGGTCCGGGTACGTGATTAGACAGGGACCTGCCACTCAACACAGCTTACAGCGTCATAGGTGCACGAGCTCATGCATTCAGTCCTCGTGGTTGTTGGCAGCTGGATCTTATCTAAAGACAGGACGACTGAGGAGAAACAGTCTGCATTTCAGATTCCTTCAACATCTGGTACAGGTAAGAAAATAACAGACATACTAGATTGACAACTGTGAGGCTGTAAGGTGAGTGTAATCATTTATAACCGCCCACTAGCTAGCTTGCCAAGATCATCAACAGCACCTTTGACGGAGTGTTTCTGCTACTTCGGACAGTATAAAATATGAAACATGTTCTGGGTTGTTTAACACTGTTTTGTTTATGACATTCATGTTCTTTCCTATTTTGGATGTCTTCACTATTAATGGACAACGTGGAAAATACTAAAAATTTAAGAAGAAACACTGAAGGAGGAGGTGTGTCCAGACTTTTGACGGGTAGTGTGTTAATCACGATTTAAAAGTTTATTACAATGACAATAATTTTATGTCCTGGCTGTAATAAAAAATGTAATTATGCCATGTGTTTGTCTTTAAAGCTCAAAACCCGTATGAGAGAGTTTGTGTGTGACATTATGTCTGAATGAAACTGGACATTAATAATAATGTATGAAACAACACGTGCCTGTTTTCTGGACACAATTTCACACTAATGACACTCATGTATTATAACAACACAGTAACGTGGTACTGAACTGCAGCTGGGTGATACGGGGGCAAAATGCTCTCATGATTAAAGTGTTTGAATCAGTCGACATCGATAATTATCAGGATAAAGTCAAATTATTATTTTATTCAAGTTTGAGGGTTGAGTTTTGGTCCCAAGTTGATAGATGGGGAAAAAAAGAGGAGGATTAGTGGGTTTAATTTATTAGTAAAAAATGCTACCAGATAAAACAATGCGACAGAGGAAAACAAAACAAAAGGCATAAAAAGACAAAGATGCAAATGACGAAAATGACGTAAGATGCAAATGACATAAAAAAAACCATGAAGCAGATGCAAAGAGGATGGAAATGACCCAAAACTGACAAAAACTAAAAGACAAAAACTACATCAAAGACAAAGAAAACTAAGACTGTAAAAGATGCAAAAACCACCAAAAGACCAAAACTATTCAGTGAAAAACAAGAAGAAGGATCCAAAAATGGTGAAAATATGTTTCACTGATTTCACGATTTTAAAACGCTTTGTCAGTTGAAGTTATTTTCAAAGAGCTAAAATGAAAATCTGCCTTTATGTCATCACAGACACAAAAGAAAATCATCTTTGTGAATTATCACGATACAGAATAAATCATAACTCGTCCAGCCTGTTGGACCTTTTCGTGCCTTATCAGTCGTGCGGAGACGACTGACGCCAACCGTTCACACGTGAAACTTCCACATTTGAAGTGGATTTTGGCACCAGCTCTTTTTATGAAGTGCTTTTAGTTTCAAATCAAGCTTGAAAACCTGTGAGATATTCATGAAGTCCAGACAGAACCATTTTTTTCTGACTATATGCATAATTACTTTATCCGCTTTTGAAATGTGTGTGTGATTGCGACGTGTAATTTCGGATGATGTTTACACACAAAATGTGAAATGGACCAATGCGTGTGACTGAGATTAGGTAGTTTTGGAAATTGTGAGTCAAGGTTTTTATCACAGTGCAATGAATAAATATTTTTGAGCCATGAAACAACGGCTGGTGAGTTTTTATGTCAATGTAAGAGAAAAACTCAACGCGTATCACGCTGGCTGCACCTTGTCGTGATATGAGCGTTTTAACGTGATGTGAATTCAGTCCAGTCGTAAACATCAGTTGTAAAACAGCGTTTTCTCCAGATGCTTCACAAAGCAACCCACGAACCCAACGAGACGAGGAAAACCTGAAACAAAACCAGGGTGTGGGGGTGAGGACGTAGGCCTGGACCAGCTGAGGACAGTGGACAGAGGAGAGACAACACACAACAGCACAGACACTGGCCGAGACAGATGGACGGCGGGTGAGACGGATGGACGGCGGGTGAGACGGATGGACGGCGGGTGAGACGGATGGATGCTGGATGAGACGAATACACATTGCACAAGATACACGGATGCTGGAAAATATAGATGGACAGTGGACGAAATACAAACCCCCAATTCCAATGAAGTTAGGACATTGCGTGAAATGTAAATAATACAATGAATTTCAAATCTCTCTCAACCTATGTATTCAATTGAATACACAACAAGACATTTAATGTTCTATCTGATTTTTTTTTTTTTTTTACAAATATTCATTCATTTTGAATGTGATACCTACAACACTTTACCATGTTTACCACTGTGTTCATCACCTTTCCTTTTAACAAAATGTTCCGTTAGAGTTGGGACAGTGTCGTGTCTTTTATCAACACTCAATAAGTGTTTATGATCTGACGACACTGACTATTGAATCTTTACGGTTGAATTCTATCCCATTCTTGCTTGATGTATGACTTCGGTGTCTCAACAGTCCAGGGTCTCCGTTGGCATATTTTGTTCTTCATAACGCGTCACATTTTCAGTAGGAGACGGGTGTGGACAGCAGGGGTCCAGTCTAGTCCCCCCACTTTTTTACTATGAAGCCACACTGTTGTAACACGTGTACAACGTGTCTTGACATTGTCTTGCTGAAATAATCAGGACGTCCCTGATAAAGACGTTGCTTGGATGCAGGTTATGTTGATCCAAAACCTGTTTGTACATTTAATCATCAATGGTGTCTTTACAGATGTACAAGTCACCTATGGGGGGCGCTAACACACCCCCATACCATCACAGATGCTGCTTTTGAACTTTGCAGTGATAACAGTCTGTTTGGTCCTTTTCCTCTTTATCCAGAGGAAACGACGTCTATGATTTACACAAACACTAGTAAATGTTTTTCTTGTCATATTCATAATCAGATGAGTTGGGACGTTTCTGGTTGTTGTTGATATATGTCTTTCACTTTACATGGTGGAGTTTTAACTTGTGTTACTGACAATGGTTTCCTGAAGTGTTCATGTCATCATATCACACAATGATGTGGGTTTTTAATGCAGTGCCGCCTGAGGGGTCGAAGGTCACAGACAGTCAATATTGGTTTTCTTAGTTGCAGAAATGTCTCCAGATTCTCTGAGTGTTTTGATGATATTATGGATGTAGATAATTAAATCCATTGTTTCCTTGTTATTGTACCTTAGAAGAGTTCTTAAAGTATTTGTTCACAAAGTGTTGAGCCTCACCACATCGTTGCTTGTGAACTGAAGGATTTCAGCTTTCAGTGATGCTCCTTTTAGACCCAATCATGACACTCACCTGTTTCCGGTGAACTGTTCACCTGTGGAATGTTCCAAACAACTGTTTTTTTGGGGCATTTCTGAATTTTCCCAGTCATTTGTTGCCCCTGTCCCAGCTCTTCTGGAACGAGTTGCAGGCATCAAATTCAAAATGAGTGAATATTTACAAAAAACACAAAGTTTATCAGTTTGAACTTTAAATATGTTGTTGTTGTAGTGTATTTGGTGGGATATAGGTTGGCAAACATTTGACAATCGTATTGTTTGCTTTACACAACGTCCCAACTTCACTGGAATCGGGGTTGTAGATAGACGCTGGACAATACTGTATGATATAGAAGGACACTGGATGAGACAGACAGATGCTGGACAAGACAGACAGACAATATAGACACTGATGACACAGATGGAAAGTGGACAACAGACAGACATTGGACAGGTTGAAGACATGAAGGTTCAGATCTGGATGTGGAGACCAAACGATGGGAGGGAGAGGACGTAAAGTCATAAAGCAGACATGAATCTACAATGACATACGAGCAGAGACAGACACGTCACATGTCCTCCGACAAACGTAGACGACACAGTTTCTGGAGCACATAATGCAGCCTTGCTAAAAGTCCACTAGAGACCCCACGACCACCTGAAAAGACTTAAACCAGCTGAAACGGCACAGACGTTAACTGTAGACAGTCTAAGCCCCGCCCCCTTTGGTTGTCCAATATGAAACCAATATGAGAAAAAAATCTGCATTAGAGTCAGAGAAACAAATACATTTATGATCCCGGTTGAATTATGTCAATTTACAAGAAAATATTACAAGGCAAGAAAGTCACAGTTTGTTGTGAAATTGTTGAAGTATCAGACTCTGTAAATGAACCAACAACTACAAACAGGAAGTCATGTTTGTGATGTCATTCTACACTCACTGGCCAGTTTATTCGATAGGCCTGTTCAAATGTTTGTTAATATAAATACCTACTCAGCAAAGTACGTCACAGCAGCTCAGTGCGTTGCGGCGAGACGAGACGCTCAATACGTCATACTACGTTCAAAACGAGCATCAGAAAAGCATCAGGAAAAGGTTGATTTAAGTGACTTTGAACATGGCATAGTTGTTAGTCTGAGTTTTACACAAACTGCTGATCTACTGACATTTTCACAAGTAACCATCTCTGGGGTTAACGGAGGATAGTGTGATAAAGAGAAAATATCCAGTGAGCCACAGTTTTCTGGATGAAATGACCTTGTTGATGCCAGAGGTCAGAGGAGAATGGTCAGACTGGTTGGAGACGATGAAAGACAACAGGAACTCAAATGACCACTGGTTTGCAGAACACCATGTCCCAACAAACACGTCAAACCAGCAGACATGGGTTAAAACGCAACATCCTTGACAGAGGTAAAAAAAAACCCAAAAAAATCAACATGTCCAGGACTCACACCTTGTACTTTGTCCTGTTGATCCTTGTGGAAATTCTGAAATTCCCAAGTGGAAATGGTGTGAGCTGGGAGTGGAACCGTCGACCTCCTGGCGTCTGTAACTGCTGCACTGTCTTCAGCGCTGACACACACACACACGAGGAATCAATTAAAGCTTCACCACAGACTCGAACCAGAACCAAGCATGTGGTTATTGTGTGTGAGACGCTGAGCAAAGATCCAGACGCTGCTGAGGAACAGATGAGCGATTGTTGCATGTTCAATTCCATGTTGTGTCGTTTATTTCGGACTTCATTTTCACTTGGGCTTCATTTTCTGAATTCATTTTTGCGATGTCCTTTATTTGAAATATTTTCAACATTGTCCTTTTAACACTGAAAAAAATCATGACACAATGAAATAATTTTATTCAGGTTTATTTATGACAAATAGTGTCAGTATTTTCCATGATAGTGATTGGCCAAAGTAAATCTCATCACCTCGTGGTTTGACCTTGAAGAGAGTGTAGTGTTTAGAATCATTAGGTTGTTTTTGGTGGATGGTGAGTTATTTATTCATCAATTTATTACTTTTTGTCTTTCACAGATACACAGATCTGACTGTACATGAGCTCAGCTACATGTCGGTGCTGGTCACATGTTTCTACCTGACACTTTTAAAATCATGCTAGATTCCTGGATTCTAAACGGAACAAACTCACACTGCTGTGCTCACGACAAGACTGCGCTTCTTTCCTGCTGCCAAAACTGTTTTTTTCACGTCATCCCACATTTTTCACTCAATCATCACAAAACTGGGCCTGGAGAATATTTACACTGAGCCAGTCAAACTTTAATGGGTGGGTTTTCGATATTCCTGACCATTATGAAACAAATAGCTGAGTTAAAGTTAAGCAAAAATATAAAAATTAATATTTCAGAAATGGAATAATAAGTAATGAAAAACCAAACTCGGTGGAGGTGATGACAATTCTGCACAAAATGAATGATGACTTCACCTCATGGGGGCGCTGCAACAGACACAACACAGTTTATCTGTACACTGTAGAATGATTTTTTTTTTCTAGCTGTATTGCTGATACTGGATGGATGCAGGCCACACCCACCTGTTGCTGGAAGCTCCGCCCATGTCTATTATGAAGCTTTTTATAAATTCTGAATTTGTAAAACTGTTCATTCAATCATTTTTATGTTACGACCCGTAAGAACTTCAGCAACTAAACATGAGTTAAGAATCTCAACTGTTAAGTAACTTTTATTTTGTCGCAGACGTCGGAGCCTGATCTAATCAGGTCTGCATTTACTACTGTCTTTGATTTAGATCCGCCCTCTAGTGGACAAAACATCAAACTACAGCCCTGCCTCAGAAAAGATAAATGCTTTTCCTCCTTTTTCTTTCTAAGAATACTTTTATTTAGTCGCCCAATAAAAGTATTCAGGAATATATTGTTACATTCTTATGCTAATTTGGTTGATTATTTTCCTCATTTTCTGTTAATTTTGGTACATTTCATTAATTAGGTTGTCCACTTTGTCAGTTTTGTTGTCTTTTTTGTCTGTTTACTTTTAATTTTGCTCAGTTTTCTTCACTTACTTGATTTTATTCTTGATTTTTTGTTTTTTTCCTTTATTTTGTGGGTCGTTTTAACTTTATATTCATGTTTGTTGTGATTTTCATTGTTTTGTAGATAAATCTGTTTAAAAGCTGATCACTTCAAATAAGCATTAAGTCAAAGTGAACAAATGATCAACACTGACTCTATAATAAAACTGAAATAGGCCGATAAGTTACTTTTATTTTGTAGGAGCCTACAGGAAGTTTGATAATGGTCTAATCATGTCTGTGATTAATATCGTCTTTGACTTAAGCTCCGCCCTCTTGTGGACAAAAGATGGAACTACAGACGATTTGTTTTTTTAGTTCATTATTTCATCCATCATCTTTCACTTCTCCAGCCGAGAGACGCAGTCCCTCCAGGGTGTCCCGAGTCTGCCCCAGGGCCTCCTCTCAGTTGGAGGTAGTCTTGGCAACCAGGGGTTGGACCACCTGGGCCCCTGCCCTTCGGCTGCCACCTCATTCCCACAACATCAGACCCTTATGACCCTTCCTGCAGGTGGTGGGTCCACAGGAAGACGTAGTCATAAGGGTCTTCTGAATGGCTCTTAGTCTGACCTGTGACCTTGGACCAGTTTGACCTGGGAGACCCTAACAGGAGGGAATTACCCCTGACAACATAGATCCTAGCATCACTCAGGTACACAAACCCCTCCACCATGATAAGGTGGAGACTCAAGGAGGGGTAATTATTTCATTAAATTTGTTAAAATATTAATTTTGGCTTTTTTTCAATTATTTTATTAATTTATCTTTCGCTTTTGTAAATTTGTAACACTTTTATATTTTCTTTTATGTTTCAGATTATTTTCTTTTATTGCTGTTGTTTTTCATTCATTTTGATGAAAACCTTTAAAAATGTGTTGAAATACAACTTATTTTGCTTTTTAAAAAATTTAATTCATGACCTTCGTTACGTTGTGCATTTCTGCTGATTTTTAAATAATTTTATTTATTCTTTTCATTGTTTTTGTGATTTACTCATTTAAAAGCCAC
>JAQQAE010006022.1:0-17059 GCA_029823295.1 Pseudamia nigra
AAGATCTTGGTGAAAAATTAATGCAACACTGGATGGAAATAAATGTTGTGACATTGCAGAAGCTTATTGAAACAATGCCACAGCAAATGCGTGCAGTAATCAAAGCTAAAGGCGTCCAACGAAATACTGTATTAGAGTGTGTGACCTTTTTTTTTGGTGCCGACTTTTTTTTGGCCAGGCAGTGTATTATGTAACAGTGTGCTGGACTTCCTTAGTTGGTCATTATTGTAGCACTGACTAAGGGCAGGGCCTGCATAAACAGGAGGAATGTACTGTAAACAGTGATGTGGCAGCGGCTAAGGGCTAGGTGATCCTCCAGAGGAAAGTAAACAGCCATGTAGAGGTGTAAAGGTGTGAGCACACAGTCCTATTGTTAACATAGATGCACGGTCCACCTTTGTGACAATCCAATGAAGCCAATTAACCTAGCTAATTCTCCATGTAAGGCAAATCCATTAGTTTCAGGAGCTACTCACTTGTAATCTCATGTTTTTGTTCTGAAATAATTACAGAGTTATGACGGGCACAAAGCTAATCTAGAGGAACCCATGCATCCATCCATCCATTTTCTACCCCTTAATCCTCGTGAGGGTCGGGGGTGCTGGAGCCTATCCCAGCTGACTTGAGCGAAGGCAGGGTACACCCTGGATGAGTCGCCAGTTCATCGCAGGGCTAGAGGAACCCAAGATTAAAACTAAATTGCTGCAAATGAGCATGACATGGACATTTTAACAGCACTTTAACATACAGAGAGAAGCACTGCGCGGTCTCCATGGTCCTGAACCATGAAAACTATTGTTTTACTGAGATGTTGGTTGATTTCAGGGACAATAAGGGTTATTACTTTTGTTTATTTTGCTTGTTTTTCTTCCTGTCATCGACTGCTTTCTATATTTTGTTTTTTTTTCTCATTTTGGTCTATTTCCTTTGTTATTCTGGTCATTTTCTTATCTTTTTTTTTTGTATCTTACCTACATTTTTCCACTTCTGTTGCTCATTTTGTTCATTTTTGTTCATTTTCCTGATTATGTGGATCATTTGTTCCTTCCATTAATTTATGCCAAAAAATTCAAAGTATCTGACATCCACAATTTCCAGGAGGATCCAGACATGCCTGGCTGCCCCCACCTACTGTACACGCACGCACGCACACACACACACACACACCCACACACACACACACACACACATACATTAACAAAATAAACCTATGCCCTTGTATACATGAACTGCTTTGTTTATTGTACGAGACTAGACTTTTAAGATATGCAGCACAGCTGTCAGAGCTTGTTTTCTGTAACATCAGTGATGTTTGGCTACAGACAGCTTTCACCATTGCTTACCTCTCTTATCAGAATAATTCCTCCACTTAGACCCTTTCTGACAAATTCTCCAACCCTGTGAAATCACAAGCAATAGCTCCAACTAATCAAAATCTTAGTTTGGGTCACAAACATTTGAAATGTTAATGTGTTTAACGCTTGTCCCCGGAACAGGGTGACTGTGCATTTATGGATACACAGCAAAACTCACAATGTTAATAAGTGCTGATTCATTTTGTGTATTGATAAGTGTTGTTTGGAAAGCTGTTTGTCTACTCGTAGAAACAATATGACTTTGAAGCAGCTAGTTGGAGATGTCAAGAATTTAATTAACTCTGAAGTGTGTGGACTTATACATACAGAGTAACAATGTTCACACTCAAATCTCACCTCAACAAGTTGATACTGATTTTTTAGCAATATGCTTCATTAATGGAGTAATTGCTACTTGGTACTTGAGGAGAAAATGCAGATATTTATCTTTTGCAGTTATTCCTTTAACATTTACAGTACCTTGAAAATAGCCTGAGCTTTTAAGCCTTGGAGCTCAGTACAAAGACAGTGCTGAACATGATATTAGATCCATTTAGTAGATATTTGGTGTATTGTTGTTTAGTATAAGAAAGGAAAACAAATGAGCTCTTCATGCACAGGCTCAGATGTGACCTTGGTATAGTCTCTGACCATCCTAATAAAGAGATTGTATTGTCAAACAGATTCACCAATGGATACAACAGCATAAAAAGGTGTTGTTGCTCCAAACTCACCACCAACACATGCAGATTTTTAACTAATGTATCTTCTGAATGCAGGTTTTACTCCTACTGCTATGACCTTTCAAACACACAAAGGCACACAAAATAATGGGACATACTATTTTGTGAGCTGCAAAATAATAGGGGGATATGTTTTTGGTATTACACTGGTGCATTTCTACCAAAGAGAAAGATATTTTACCATTAATGCAACAGATGTGCACTATTCAATATCTGCACTCTTTGCCATATCACTTCTTTTTCAACACTCCCTTGCACCATTTATAAATTTATTTCTATCAACAGCTCACTCAAGGTCTTTTACAATCTTTTAATCACAATAGGCCTATTACACGCCACATTCAGTGTAGCAGCGCAGGTGACGTCTTGACATTTTTTGAAATTTTGCAGTGAAGTAAGCAGCAAACCTAGTGTTCTGTGGGGTATTTTTTCAGCACACGTGAGGAGCTTTGTGGAGATGTGCCTGGTATAATAGTCCTCTCTGAAGGTAAACGAGCCTCTGCCCACACAGACAAAAGCTCGGCAGCTGCACTCTGCACTCCTCTGCAAGAACTCTAAAAATCCCACCTTCCTTCCACTAAAGGGTAAAATGTTTGTGCACCCACGTAATACACCTCAATCAAAGGGCCGTTTACATTGACAGTCACTGTTCGACCATTGAGGCACGTTTTAATACGTGAAGCTTGTGTATTTTTGTGCAACGATCAAAATAATATTGTAAATACAGATGGCGAATTTTGAAGGACATTTTCAGTGTGTCAGTGTTATCTATTGGATACTATAATTAGCCAGACAGTGCTCCACTGATGTTCAAAAGGAAGGTCTGCATACATCCGGAGTCATAGTGTTAATCCTCATCTGATTTAGTTTCGACACGTTAGACCATCTTTCTCCAAAATACACAATATTAAAGGAATTTGACTTTAATGCTTTAATGGACAAGTCTGAAATGTATGTGAAACTATTAAATAATCAGTTATTGAACTGGAATGGAAAAGGTCAAAGCCATGCAATTTTATTCAAATCAGTGTCAAATATAAGCAACTTTTCTAGTTAGTTCCAGTGTGTAATTATTCCTCAAACTGTCACTCTGTCTTTACATCTGATTATTCAACGTCCTGCTGTTTTCCTCTTCTCATAATACCTCCTCATCTTTTTGATGTGCCTGCTATCCTGGTTTTAGCCTCTCCCGGCATGTGTCCGTCTTCAGTTCAGTGTAATGAGCCTATGCAAACTGGGAAGAAGGGTCAGGAGTTGCAACAGATGCTGAGATGAAAATGCATCACTGAGTTACCCGCAGGAGAAAGCATATGCGCATGCAACCACCACTGTGAGCAAAGAGGCTGTGAAGTACATGCAGAGCATTTAGTGGTGTCCTTACCACCACTACAAAGCACTACATGCTGCTAATGCTGCTTGGCAAGCTTCAAGAAAAATATGTACAACTATGTGTGTATTTTGGCATATTAATTCCTCAACTGCAACAATCTCAGTCTTTCCTCAGTCCTTCTGAACTGAAGTACATTTCATATCAGCATTTCGACATGTGTGAATGTCAAATTTTGATTGTTTTAACCCCTAATGTAACTTTGCCTTATGTCTCTCATGGGTGTGTTTTTAGCCTCTAGTTGCCTTATATTTTAATTCAGTCCCCACAAAAATGTAGGGTATTGTATTCAGATAAATTTCAGCTTTTAGGCAGTTCTTTCACAGTACTGTAGCCCAATAAAAAAAGGTAAAAACTGGCTTGTCTTCCACACTCCCTTCATGATGTCCATCTATGTGAGTGAGTCTTTGGTGACTTGAAGTTCTGATCTAAATCTTCAGAAGCAGCCCCAGGAGCTTTAGGAAAACCTCCAAAAAACAATCCACATTATTATTACAAATTACCAAACAAAATAATCTACTAAATGAATAGAAATGAACAAAATTGTCCAGAAATTCTACGGAAATAAACAGATCAGAAAGAACTAAAATAACCAATAAAATGAAAATAATACAAAATTAAAATGAACCAACAAAATGAATTCAATTGAACAAGTTAATAAACAAAATCAATACAAATGACAGAAATAATAAACAAAATGAAAACACTGAATAAAGTAATAATACATTTTTAACACATTACCAATTAAAATGTGTATCATATGTCATCGGATGCGCATAAAGGGTTCAAATATTTTTGTGGCTCTTGACAGATATGCATTTCTACCTCCTGTCGATAAATGGCTCTTTACATTGTAAAGGTTGCCGACCCCTGCCCTTGGCAAAGATAATGGGGCTTTGTTTAATATTTTTTGTGTGCGTATAAAGCAGCCATAAATACATTAGTAAAAGGCTAAGAAATGCCAAAAACTGTCAACAACCAACGTCATGCCTTTTCAGGATATTAATGCCTGTGGCTGGCATAAAGGGCAACATGTCATCTTTGTGATAGATGACGTGTAGATGAATATTAATAAACACTTTGTGCACTGGCTCGGACACATGACTCGGCAGCTGTCTGTCCTTGACTGTTGCTCCTAAGCAGCAACTTCTGCCCCAGATTAGCCTCATGCATAAATAATGTCACAGAGGCCAAACTTGCCTGCTCTAATTTTCCAGGTACAAAATGTTTCCCATGCATTACTTAACACTGGGTTTAATACAGATTAAAATGAATTTTAGGCATTGATGTTAGCAAACAAACAACACTGGTCCGCATAAAGAGAGCTATAAACTATAAATGTCACTGATCTGAGTAATGAATGGAGGGCAGTGGTGACTACCCAGAAAAAAAAAGTCTCAGAGGGCTCCTTTGACCTAGTTATCACTGTAATGATTGAAATCCAAAAAAAAAAAACCAAATCTAATTATTTTTTATTCAAATCATTATCATTTTCAGAATTGAGACATCAGCAAAAACAAAATAAACAGTATAATAATGTCAAAATAAAAAGAGCCACATCAGCATTAATTATAAACATATTTATATCAACTACTGTAAATTATGCAACATTAAAATATTGAAAATAGAGTTGAGGTCAAAAGTATTATCCCCTGTGAAAATGTGATTCTTTTCTAAATGTTTCCCATGTTTTTCACTCCACTTCTGCATACTCGGAAACACTGTGATATCTCTGTACATCAACAATCCTTCTTCTCAGATATAAACTCATTTCTTTTATTTTTGACATGTTTTTACCAGTGATGCCTCAAATCCTTTCTGAAGTTAATATTGGACAAATGTTCAGTTTTAACTTCAATTCACACACTTAGACCATTACTCAGTAAAAGAGTGGTGGTTTGTGATATGCCTGCATGAAATGGTCAGTTCTTCTGAGGATTAACAATATTGACCCTGGTCATTTTTAACTACCTAAAATAATTTGGTTTTGGTTTGCCAATAAGAATAACATACTGTCTCTAAATGAAACTAGAATGATTTGGGATGTTCTGTTAAAAATCTCACACTCTTTTAAAGAGAAAAAAATAAACTACATTTTAATATAGTGGCTAATAAGTCTTACTTCAGCTGTAACAGAGTAAACATCTTACAAAATATATATTGTGAACTGAAAGTTTTCTTGGGGGAAACACTTTATAAGATCAGGGCTCATCAACTCTGGTCCACATCAACATGGGGCCCCATTAGGGAGGTCTCCTACTGAGATGTCCTGCAAATAGTTGTGTAATATCCAGATAAAATGCCTCCCAGAGTGCTTCTTGGTTTTTGCAAAAACCTATTTGGTGGTGCTATTTACTTTATTTATGTGTTTCCTATGGAGGCTCTGCAATAAATCCCTGTCTGCTCTGACTGAACAGCTCATTCTCTGGAGCAACAACCCATATTGATCGAGAGATGACACACGACTGCTGCTATCTCATTGCAAAGGCCTTGTTCACTTGTTAACAAAGACCATTCACATACTGCCAGCTTTGCAAATTTCTCATTTTTACATACTTCAAACAATCTGTTTCAATATAGAATTCTAAGTTAGTTATGATGGAGTAAGACTTGTTTCCCAACAGCTCTGCCAATTGAACGCCTAAAAATCATCAAAAAGCACAAATAATCAACTTTTCCACCTTCTCAGAAGTCTACTGACGACAAGAATCCAGGATATATACACGAGAGATAAAAACTTTGATAGGGGAAGGTCAAACATAAAAAAGACAAAGCTCAGGTGAAGCACTGCACTCACCTGAATATGGAATATTAAATTTTAATATCAGAATGTTCAGATATATTTGTCAGCCATTCTGACCACTGACAAGTGAAATGGTAATAATTAGGATTATGTTGTTAGAGTGGCACCTGCCAGTGGGAGTGATGTACTAGGCAATAAGTGAACATTTAGTCCTTGAAGGTGATGTGCTGGGGCAGCAAAGGGGCAGCATAAGGATTTGACTTCAGTAAATGTCAAATTGTGATTCCAACAACAAAATGCTCTGACCCAGTTATCAGCTTTACAGTTTGATACTTGTTGAAGTTGGATGCTTATGCGGCCCCTTTGGTAGTCACTAAAGACTAGGAACACCCAACAGCATGTGTGATTTTGTGTTGTTGGGTGTTTCCAGGCTTTAGCACCTACCAAAAGTGGTCTAAGGAAGGACAACTGGATCTCAGTCAAATTGGTCATCTGTGGGAACATTATTGCCATTAGCAACATAGAGACTATTGTGTAGTTTTTGTGTTGCTGCCAAAACAGCTCTGACCCTAGAGACTCCACAAAGACTTCTGAACATGAGCAGTTGTATCTGGCAAAAAGACATCAGCGGCAAATCTTTGAAGTTGTGTAATTTGTGACCTGTGCCTCCATAACTCAGACAGTCTGTGTCCAGCACATCCCACTGGCTGATGACTGATTGGAGTGAGATACCATTGTCCTTCTTTGGACCGCTTCTCTTGTGTACTAACCACTGCAGACCAGGATCACCCAGTAACACCTGCGTAGATGATCTGACCTAGTCATGTACCATCACAATTTGACCCTTTTCAAAGTGCTGCCAACCCACTGAAAGGTTCCATTGTCACAAGATAATCAACACAATTTCCACTTCACCTGTCACTAGTCATAATGTTACAGCTGAAGAATAGATTCAACAGGTACTTTGGGATGAAAGAATCAGTCGTAATCTGTGATCATGAAGTGAATTGAACAGAAACAGTAAATGATTCTGTCTACTTCTAAATTGTCTCTGCAGTGACATACATGCAGTGTTTCATTGGACACAAACTTAGTATATGAGCAGTACGAATCAACATTTTTATTCCCAGTAATACATACAATATGACTTTTTTTCACAATATAACTTTTTTCTGTCACATACAGCAGTGTGTGGTATATGTGGTGTACAGTATGTGGCAGGCAGCACTTATTCTGTAAAAACACTTAAACATCAAAACTGATTCCCGAGGGACTTCAGAGGATGTAGGGTTGTGGTCACTGTAGTTGCCACAGTTTAAGAAATTACTCAAAGGGTTATCAGCTACCTTGGCCTTCCCTCTCCAGCACATGCAAGCAGTTGTCTACCTTTTCTGTTCAAAAGCTAATGTTCTGATGATGGGTTTGGGGCATGTGGTTCTGTTTCATCAATTCTACAACAAACTGGCAATTGAGATACACCATGACAACCTGCAAGATTTTTGGGGACTCCACAGTTTCCATTATCGTGTTTTTGAAAGTGTTCAGAGGGAAAGTATTTCTTTCATTGTGACAGAGTGGTAAAGACCACTCCACAGCTTGTTTCCACTTCTGGAGACACTGATGTGCCCTGCAGGCAACAAAAAGATTTTAATGAGAAACAAATAAGTGACAAACCTATCGTAGTCTTGACAGATCTCCCCCACTGCTATGAGAGCCTTCAGGTATTCATTGGGCTGGTAAGGGTTGATGTAGTGCAATGAGCAGCTGTTCCTGGGGTCTCCATTGGAGGCTGTGAAGTCGATGGCAACCTGGTAAAAAGAATTTAAAAAGATGCCAGATTAGTAAAGGTTTATCAATGAATCAATGAAGCTTGAATTTCTTCTCTTTCACTTGGCTGCTTGTTATATGACAAATCATTGTGTTAGTAAAAGTGCAAAATGCCTAATAGCGGTATGAATTATGTGTTCAGAGATAAGAACTTGCACCTTCCTCCACCCACATAGGCTGCAGCACCTATACAATGTAGAACAAAGAGGAGCTGCATCTACCACAGCAGTCCTCATGATGAATATTCACTGCTTCATAATCCAGTTGTGTAGAGCTATGTAGCACTACAAGGGGCAGACCAAAGGGCAAGAGAGAAGAAGGTTTAAATTCATTCCACGAAGTTGCCTACTAGAAAAATGACTGTGTACATGATAGAAAACATCAGGGGATGTTTCAAGGATAAAACATCTTTTGACACTGTGCAACCTTCTCTGGATGTAACATGGCAGCGGAGCAGCTAAAAAAGTAAAGTTTATTTGATTTAAAATTAAATAATGCTAATTTACTGTAATATGGGGAGAATATGCTATCCAATTCATACACAGCAAACAACCAAGGCCAGTGCTGCTACAAACTGAAGAACAGCAAAGCATCACCAAACACAGACAGCTCAGTTTACCGTAAAGTGAATCTGGCATCCTCCCATGATGTAATCTAAGAAGGAGTACACTCTGTGGAGCTGCAAGAAAAGGCAAAAGCTCAGATGGATGTTTGGGTAAACATATAGCATTAATACTCAGCTGTTGTGTCGCAAGCAAAGCATCTGGTCATTAATGAGGTATTAGCTAAACAAATCTGCTGCCTGCAAAAGGTAGCTGTGGAAATTATTGTGATATCTTGCAAAAACAGCGGAAAAGTCAAATTCGCAGCGTGTTAATGTCCATATAGTTATATAGTTAATGTCCATATAGTTCTGCACAGTTCTGCACAGTTGTTAACCATATTGATGTGATCATGAAGTGAACTAATATTTCTGTTCAGGAATGTAAGTTTTACAAGTTCTTTTCTAAGACAGTAAATTCGAAAATTCTTGGATAACAACAATAATTATATTTTAGCATTAAAAACACAATTTCAGTCACAGATCTTGCACATATAGGTGCATTATACATGATTCTGCCTATATATACACAACTGTCTGGTATTCATATCCCCAGTGAAATATTCTTTTTTTTTGTCATACCCCCAGTGCAATATTTCTCCATACATTTAAGTGCAATACTACTGCAACTCCCTTTTTGTAAATAATATATCCCAGCTATTTCTTCTATATATATATATATATTTATATTCATGCATACACATACACACATTACTACCTCTACTTCTATTTTTATATATATAATTTTATTTTTTACTTTTTTTTTCTATTTGACTGTTGTCATTCTTTTCTATTGATACTTGGCTGTTTTGCACTGTTGCGAGGGTTACCTCTTTTAAATTTCGTTGTGCTTTCCTGGCGCAATGACAATAAAAGGAATTCTGATTCTGATTAACCATTACAGAAACATAAAAATGCACACAGAAACAATACTCAAATAAAAGTATTGTTACTTTATAATTTTAATGACTCAAGTAGAAGCAGAAGTATTCATAAACATACTTTACTTTTGGTACTTTTTCTTTATTTCCATCATTGTTTTGATAATTTTTGTTGATTTTGTTATTTTCATAATTTTATAACTTTTTTTGTTTTGTAATATTATACTTACGTTGTTGTTTGATTTGTTTACTTTTCACTAATTTTGTTCATTATTTAGTTTTTTGTTCATCTTTGCTAATCATTTTTAATCAGTTTTGTTCATAGTGTTGTTTATTTTGTTGAAGTTTTGTTTTTTTTTTCTTTGAAAATGTATTTGACTATTTTCTTCCTTTTGGCTAATTTTGTTCATTTGTACTTTTGATTAATTTTACAATTTACCTGACTACTTTGTTCAACTTGTTATTTTTTTGATTATTTCGTTCAATTTTTTATTGCTTTCTGTGATTATTTTTGTATACTTTTGCTAATTTTGTTGCTTAGCTTGTTCATTTATTTTTGATAATTTATTTGATTATATTGTTCTGTTTTTTATTTCAACCTTTGTTACTCCTGCTCATTGATAAGGAGCAAAATGTCGCTGAGTAAAAGTAAAAATTATTCTGTAAAACAATTATTCTCAGAAGCACATTTTATGTGCATGCAAAGGAGTAAATTTACTTGAGTATACCCACTTCTGATTACTATTACTGTTTAGAGCAGCCGTAACATAAACGTTACACCTATTAAATTTGTTAAGCAATGTACAGTATATAGTTCATATGTGTGGGTTCAAAAATACAGGAAAATTATTTAAATGGTAAATGGACTTGCACTTATATAGCACCTTTAGACTCTATGGTACTTAAAGAGCCTTACACTGCTTCCCATTCACTCATTCAGACACACAAACGCACACATTAACACATAATCACACACCTGTGATGCTCACTGGGAGCAATTTGGAGTTCAGTGTCTTGCTCAATGACATTTCGACATGAGGAGTAATGGATTGGATTGCCAACCTTCTGGTTCATGGATGACCTACTCAACCTACTGAGCCACAGCCACCAATGTACTTATTCTTAGAAGCAAAGATGGTCCTCCAGTAACCTTTTAAACATCAATTCTACTTGCATGCTGCAGTGCCCTTCAAAGAATAAAGTCATACACTCGAGTTCCCATAGGTTTGATGGCAATATGTTTTGGTGTCCATCCAGAGTCATTTTAATCTTAGCTAAGATTTTTTTATTGATGGAGAGTTGGATTGCTGTGTAAAGGCTTCTCCAGCAAATCCCAAAGATTCTCAATGAGGTTAAATCTGTTCTCTGTGGAGGTCAATCCTCTGTCATCTTAGAAATCAGCCATGTCATCAGGGAATAAAACAATCATTGATTAAATAAGAAGCAGCTCACTGCATCAATTAATGTTAAATAACTTGTGGCAGCTGAAACATGTTAATTGCTAAAGTACCTATTCGGTACGTACTGTACATGTATTTGGATTTTTCAGTATGCACCTTTCAGGACTGGCTTGCGCTGTAGCCACACATGTCTACTGAGTAAACAAAAACAGTGCAGCCAGCCTCTGGCTAGCAGACATCATGGCTAGCGATAGTGCTAAGGAGAAGCCAGAGCTTGAAGACCCTGTTCCGTCATTTAAGAGCATCCTCCCAAGCTTCAGTGAGGTGCGACTATCCCCACTCCCCCCGCCGGTCCTCATTCATATTAGCTGTGGCGCAGATAGGTCAGTACGTTGGAGATCACATCATGACACCACACATACATACTGACTTTGTGGCTTAAAGGGTGTTTGAGTTGTTTTTGGTCACATATACATTTTACTGCATTTTTCCTTAATGTAGGGTGGCAAGTTTCACTTTAATTGCACTTCCTGCATGCGGATGCAGGAGGAGAACAGGTTTACTGTATATGTCAGATAGACATTGTGCCTGATTTTGGCATGCCCTTACACCCCCAGTACCTATGCAGGTGGTGACTTTTTTTTGGTCAGGCAGTGTATCTCATGTTATTTTTATGGTGGATATTACTGAAATTTATTCTGATAAACATGATGGATGTAAGCAGCAGACTCTCACCTTGAGGTCATTGAGGATGACGACTCCTGAATTTTTATAGTTCCTCTTCTTCTGCTTGTACTTGGGATTCACACAGTCCCATGTTACCTTAAATGTACAGGGTGAAAGAGGAGAAGAAAAACAGCTTATAGTATGTGACACTGGCAACCTACAGTCAATCTCTGCAATGTGGTTTTAAGCACCATGACTGTGGTGGATTTCGGGAGCGTAACATGAGAGGCATATTGGAAATGGATGAAACAGTTATATGTCTCCACTTTGCTCCGCCTCTCTTTCACTGACCTTATTTCCACTGGAAATCTTCTGCATTTCCCTGAAAGTGGCGTAGAACTCGCCGATGAAGTCGTGCTTCCCCCTGGAGTCATAATCCCACACTAGGCACTGTGGCACACATACAACACTGTTTACTATTCCACTGCCTTATCAATCCATGTGCAGAAATACAGGATTGCATTTACCTGCATATGCAATACATTTTATTGTCTAGTTCTTTTCCTGGGCCCTTGTTAATTCAAGCTGAATTAAACAAAATGTATTGATTCGAATCACTGACTGTTCTTCTGCTAACTGCCTCAACGGTTTCTATTTCCCAAATGTGCCTTTACCTTGAGCTTCCGGTCCTCATCACAGCTGCACAGAGATATCAGGGACACTTTAAAATTCTCCCATACAGGATTTAGGTTATTTTTAATCACCTGTGAAAGTCAACAGACACATCACATATGAAGCAACATGACAAAAATGAAACATATGATTAGCTGATGGTCAGAACTGAACAAGGAATAAGGAGAATTCACCTCGGTTCTGTGCACAAGCTGCTCTGTTTCATCGTCATTGATTCTGTATATTTCCAAAAATGGGTCTGACTTGCTGAAGAGATCCTGTAGAGGACACAGAAAACAGAATATCACGACTACTGCACGAGTGGCTTTTGGTACATGACATAGACAGGGCTTAAGACCACATACATTATTTGTCTCAAAGGCCGTCTAGCATCATGAAGTGCTTTCACGTGGATGCTTTCCTTTTCAATGAGCTTTTGATGCATCACCATTTTGACTGAATTCACATTTTATATCCAAACTTGAGCCAACATGCTGGACTTCTCAGAGATGTTGGAAATGAACCAAACATAACATTCAACCACAAAGGCACATTTTGCTGTTCAAAAATCAGTAGCTTACAATAATGAGCTTTAGTTTTTTTTTTCCACTTTCGTGTACAACAGTAAATTCAGAAGTCATGCATAACAATAATTGGATTTTAGCATGTACTAAGCATTACAGAAACATGAAAAATATTAATTGAGGGCAGCTGTAGCACAAATTTATTGGACCACCACATTAAGTGGTGGTCCAATAAATTTGTTAAGCACTGTAAATCTGGTCACTATTACAGCTTTTTCTGATATTGTGTAGTAAGATGCCTTTGTTTACTAGTACAAATCAAATAATGAGGCTTGATCTAGTTCCATGTCTATTGTTTTAAGCCTAATGAGACAGATCTGTATAGAAAAACATCCAATATCATGAATGACACTGTTTCTCTTTCCTTAAAATAGGAATTATTCAAAAATGTTATCCACATTCACAAGGAGCAAGGACTACAATGCAGACAAGTCACTGCTGACTTCATCTCTCATCACTGATTGCTAAGGAGGCAGAGCTAATTGTGTCTTTGATTAAAGGTCAGACAAATCCAGGATCTCCAAAGCATATTCAATGCGTTCAAATTCAATTCTTGACCTTTTTTCAGGTGCCATTAGCCTTATCAAACCATCGTTTCCTTACATATACTTGTCTATATATACTCTTGTGATCAAACATTCTATGTCACAACCAGAGAATTTCAGGATGCAAGGTATCTAAAATGGCGCCAGAGGTTGGCTTTTACTATGGTCATTCATTCAAATTAAGTCAACGGCACCATCAGCATTAGGAAATTTCCTGCTGGATTGAAAACATGAGAAGGATTTTTGCAGTCTTTATGGTTATTTGCTGTGGCTTTAAATCTTCCCCCCCGAGTCTCGGAAATAGACATCTGAGAGCAGGGGAATGCTGATTGTTTGGGTCAATTGATTTTTCAGGGAGAAAAACAAATGATTAGCAAGTGTTAGTGAAGAGGGTTTGTATACACGGAATCAGACGGCTAATGCTGCATTTTCTACCATATTTACTAGACCCACATCCTGAGGGACGGAGGCAAAAAAGGATGTTGCATCCCCTTTATGTTGTCATGACAACCACTAGCCCGTGGCATCAGCGGGATGGACTGATCACACACTCATGTCAAAATTAAATCTCGGGCCAACAGTTACAATGATAATCATTTCCAGTAACCAGAGTCATTGTCTCAATCATATCATGGTTTATTCGTCTGTTCCGCATTGTTTTTTCTCTGATCCTTCAATATTTACAGCGAGTTGAGGTGATGGACTGATAAGCTGCTAATTAAAAATAGGCTGCTGCTTCAGTCATTATCTGTCATCTAGCTCATTAATTGCACCCCCTGTGCACTGTAAAGAAAACATGAGTGAATCATGCACCCAGTCGATAAAAACTCAACATAATATCAAATATAGCAGCTTTAAAGTCCTGTTGTCTGACATCAAACCTATTGTTATTTTATGAACATCCTTTTCATAAAATTACCCATCAAAGATCCACTAACCCTTGATTTGATATATTTTCTAATTCTGCCTTAGGGTCATGGGCCAAAATGGAGCATGAAGTTTTTTTGTTTGTTTTTTTTTTACCTGGTAACAAATTTGATCAAATATGATCAAATTTTGTGCATTTGTTTCTTTATTATTTGCTTGTTTTCTTGGTTGTGTTGTTCATTTTCTGGGGATTTTTTTGTTCACTTTCTTGATTATTTTCATCATTTATTTTCTTATTTTGTTTTCTTTTTTGATTTAGTACTTATCTATCCATCCATCCACCTTCTACCCCTTCTCCGTGGGGTTGGGTCACGGGGGGCAGCAGCTTGAGCAGGGAAGCACAGACTTCCCTCTCCCCGGCTATATCATTCAGCTATTCTGGGGTGACCCCAAGGCAATCCCAAGCCAGCCGAGAGACATAGTCCCTCCAGCATGTCCTGGGCCTTCCCTGGGGCCTCCGCCCAGTGGGGCTTGCCCAGAAAACCTCACCAGGGAGACATCCAGGAGGTATCTGATGCTCAAGCAACCTCATCTGGCTCCTCTCAATGTGGAGTAGCAGTGGCTCTACACTGAGCCACTCCCGGATGACTGAGTTTCTCACCCTATTTTTAAGGGAGAGCCCAGCCACCCAGCAGAAGAAATCCTGAGGGTAGAAATGTAGTTCAACCAGAAAATCGAGGGCTTAGCCTTTCAGCTCAGCTCCCTGTTCACCACGACAGACCAATGCAGAGCCTGAATCACTGCAGATGCTGCACCAATCCGCCTGTTGATCTCCCGCTTCATCCTTCCTTCACTCGTGAACAAGAGCCCAAGATACCTGAACTCCTCCACTTGAGGCAGGACCTTATCCCCGACCCAGGGGGAGCACTCCACCTTTTCCAGCTGAGAACCATGGTCTCAGATTTGGAGGTACAGCATTAGCCTCAAACCAGACCCCCTTGACACCCTGGCTGTGCCTATAAATTCTGTCCACAAACATTATGAATAGAGTCGGTGACAAAGGGCAGTCCTGGCGGAGCTCAACCCTCACCGAAAACGAGTCCAACCTACTGCCAGCAACACAGACCAAGTTCTGACACTGATCAACAGGGACCGAACAGGTCTTAGTGCATCTGGTACCACAGATTTCAGGAGCACTCCCCACAGAATTCCCTGAGGGACACGATCGAATGCCTTCTCCAAATCCACAAAACACATGTAGACTGGTTGGACAAACTCCCATGCACCCCTTGCCACTGAGGAGTTTTTTGACCACCTCAGTGACCTCAGCCTCAGAGACAGGAGAGCCCACCCCAGAGTCCCCAGGCCCTGCTTCCTCAAAAGAAGCCATGCTGGTGGGATTGAGGAGTTCCTCAAAGTACTCTTTCCACCAACCCACAACGTCTCCAGTTGAGGTCAGCAGTGCCCCGTCTCCACCGTACACAGTGTGAACGGTGCATTGCGTCCCCCTCCTGAGCCGCTGGGTGGTGGACCAGAACTTCCCCAAGGCCATTTGGAAGTCGTTCTTCATGGCCTCACTGAGCTCCTCCCACAGCCAAGTTTTTGCCTCGGCAAATGCCCAAGCCGCTTTCCGCTTCCCCCACCAGTACCCATCAGCTGCCTCCAGAGTCCCACAGGCCAAAAAGGCCTAATAAGACTCCTTCTTCAGCTTGACCACGTCCCTCACACCAGTGTCCACCAACAGGTGCGGGGGCTGCTGCCACGACAGGCAACAACTCCAATCAGCCGCCTCAACAATGGAGGCACTGAACAAGGCCCACTCAGACTCAATGTCCCCCGCCTCCCCCGGGATGCAGTTAAAGCTCTGCCGATGCAGTTGAAACTCCTCCAGACAGGAGACTCTGCCAGATGTTCCTAGCTGACCCTCACAATATGTTTGGACCTGGCAGATTTAGTGCTTAGTTTAATTTAATGTTGTGTGAACCAGCATATACACAGCATTGACTCAAAATGAAGAAAATAAGTTCAACATTCATTCTTATACATCATGTCACCTTGTACATTTAAATAGTATCTTAGAAAAGTTTTTGGGGTGCCTGACTCGTCCATGTTTATTTTGCTTTTCAAACATTCTCTAGCAGGTAGCATCATAAAGCTGAATGGTTAAAGTGACAATTTATCATTTCCATTGTTCAAAAAGAAGAACTTGCTGATGATTTTTGCAAAAAAAGTTACAACAAATTTGCAAGCTTTTTGACTGTGCCATCAGCAGCCAATTAGGTATTTGTGGATTAACTGATAACGTCACAATTTACTGCTAAGTCTTTGAACAACATTTAAACTTCCCATCAGAGTTAGACAGTAGTGGAGAATACAAGTCCTGAAAAATACAAAATACTGTATGTGTAGCTGTATTTAGTCACGTTCACATGCTTTTAAAAGTCTACATTATTCGCTGTGGAATTTTAAAAGTTTTACAAATTTCCTATAAGCTCTAGATGTATAACGAAAGTGTGAACTCATGTCATGTCTCTGTCCAGATACAACAGGGCATCATCAAGTTGCATTTTTAAAAAGTAAATTTACATTATTGTTTTTCAAGTATTTTTTAATTCATCCAGAACAAAAAGGATAACAACTGTATTTTCTGGTGCCAATTTTGAGGTTTAGAGCACTTCAGAAAATGCCCTCTGTGGCGCAATCGGTTAGCACATTCGGCTGTTAACCGAAAGGTTGGTGGTTCGAGCCCACCCAGGGACGAGAGTCTTTCCCTTGTTGTGAGGGTTGT
>JAQQAE010006023.1:0-17059 GCA_029823295.1 Pseudamia nigra
CAAGAGAAAATGAGAATCTGAGTCTGTGTGTGATCTGTCTTTGTTAATTTACAAAAGTGAAGCTGATTTTCTTCACACAAACTCCAAGAGGAAGCATGTAAATCACATCACCATCACCTAGCACTGACATAAAGGTGGCAGCAACAAGCCTCTTTCTGGCCTCAAAGGAAAGGCAGGTCTTGGCTCTGAAATAAAACTTTAATTTTGTCTTTTTACCAGCCACTGGGTGTGAAATTTGAAGGACAGAGCATCATCAATCCAAAAACCCAGATATTTAAAATGACAAATGGATTGTATCTGATAGGGGAGATAAGGGAGATAAGGAGATATATGGCTCCTGCTTTTCTGGTTGTTACATGTGGTCATGGTTGTTCTGCTGTTGTTCCTCTGGCCAAATAACTCTGGCATAAGTGCACTATTGTGGCGCGATGGACATTTACTGCTCTGGTAACTTGTCTGGTGGGCTGCGCTGCCTCAAGCATTCCAGTCACAGGATGCTGGTCAGGTTGCCCCAGCCATGGCATTCTTACAGATGTCATTTTCTCCAAAGCGTTTTTATAGGGTTGGGGGGTGTTTGACACAGGGAGTAGTCACTTGGGATTGGATGTAACCAACCAGGCATGACCAAATCCCACATGCACTTTCAAATTTGGGCAAAAAACAGAGTTATGCATCATTAAATCCATTTAGTATTGTTACGCCCCACTTTGTGCTGATTGTTTTGTTTGTTCTTTTGCTTCTGTTTTCTCACAGTAAATGCACATTAAGTTCAGTTAACTCGTACACCTCCTCCCTATGTTATCACCCTTCGAGCCAGTCGTAACAGTATACATAGTGGAATAAAGGATCTTTCTTGTGTCTCGAGCAGAAATTTAAAATACGTCTTCTAAGGACATGTAAAAATTAAATTAACTTGGTAGAAAGGGGAACAATGCATACATCAGAGTGCATCACTGAAAAATCACTGTTTTGTTAGTAAAACCTTTTCTACAGTAGCTTGTTTAAAATTAGTTGCGATTCAGTGATGCTTTTCACTCTTGGCTGTTGCTGATGGACACAGAAAACAGCAGCTTTGTTTCAAATTTCACCAAACATCAAAGTCAACAAAAACTCTCTCCAGTGAGGAACTTTAACAAAAAAGTCAATAACTATTCTTCTCCATACCTTTACTTCAGACATGGTTTGCCTCATAACAACTAATAACAATAATCCAAATATACTAATGAAAAATGTAAGCATGTGTTCCAGTCTGTGTCCTATATTGAAGTTTAAACACAGGCTGTTGATGCATGTTCTCTACAGCAAAGAGGATGGTGAGTGTAAACAATGGCCTTTTCCCTGTAGGTCCATTTAGTGTAGATATATTGGAAAAGGAAGAGAAAGCAGACAGGCGTGTGTCAGTTTACATGTTTCTACATCCTCACTCAAACGTCCTCCCACTTTAATCTGCAGTGCTCCTGACCTACTGCTGTTCTGTCACTCTGACATGTTTAACAAATACTGTCTGGGCCGGACAGGATAAACCATGGTGTTAGAGAGGTGTTGCTGTCTGTCCGCACAGAACGTGATGGATTATATGTGATGGGTTTCTTATCTGAATCTTTCATGACTTCGTCTGTAAAAGAAAAAGGAGAAAAGTGTAACTCAGTTTTTAAGTAATTTTTTTTTTGTGAGTTTTATGATCTGGGCCGAGTGACTTTTTAATAAAGTCAACCACAGGCCAAATAGACTGTCGAAACAGGGCGGAAAGAGACTGTCAGAGGTCTCTCTTTTCAATCACTCAACACAAAAGCAACAAAACACGCCTCTGTAAATATTTTAGTGGCTTCAGCACCTTGTCCAGGGTCCTGCTGCTCGCTGTCTGCTTGGTCCTCCAAGTGAGCCATTGTGTGTCCCATGGCAGACAGTGTTGTATTATGCTGCTGGACATGGCTGGTCTGTTGTAGGGAGGCAGCGGTGCCTGCATGCATGCAGTAGCAGGGAAGAGGATTAAGGCTGATGTTTCTCTGTGTCTAACTGGCTGCCAGGCATGGTCTGCTGCCTTGGCACAGCAGACACAATTTACATTACTTTGTTATGCTTACTGTCGACTGAAAATCTAGTTTAAATGGAATCCAGATTGTTCGCTCACTTCAGTACAGTGTTGCCCACTAACTGCTTTATTATGACCTGAGGAAAACAGCCTTGATTTGAGAGTGTGTTTGAGGTTTTACATTTGAATTAACTTTGTTTTGTTATACACTTAACATTTATACACACACAAAATGATCCCAACTGGCTTCTCTGTTCTTTATATCACCAGCTTTACGGTTTGTCGTCTCTTTCAGATAAGTTCTTCATGTTCACAGTCCAAGATCATTGGTATAATAAACGGGAATTCTGTTTCGGATGGATTTGCCCTTGATAAAAGCCACGTCCCTTGGTGCTTCCCTAAGCAAGTCTTCAGGGAGCTCTTTTCAATAAGAGTAATGTCCCCCCTGTGCATGGCCACCATTCAACAATTTACGGGCAGATTACAGATTCTAATAAAATTTTTGCAGCCTTAATTAAAGAATCTGCTCCCCATTTTATGATAGTTCAGTTCCCCTCCACCACTTCTATCCAATTTAATTATTCTGATGTACATAATTAGCATGAGCTGGCCATTGTTGGCTTCATTTGCATATTATATTGGATAATTGAATGAGAGTGGCTGATGATTAAATTAGGGTGAATGACAGATGATTCAGCTTGCAGTGTGGAAAAGTTAACAGAATGACCAGACTGGGAATACAACATGTACCTTTTGAATATTTATATGTTCCACCATGGTCTCCCCTGCAGACGCACTCTGCTAATTTAAAATATTTGCAGCAGTGCAGGGTCTAAACGTAGTGCTCTGCTCTGCCTCACTGTGATTAAAAAAAGAAATACCTTTTTGTGAAACTTTAATGTGTTCCTCAATCATCAGGGTAACACATTTACAGATTGATTAGACAAATGAGACTAGTGTGGGCAAATTCATTTCCAGGCACTTCCAATGTAAACACAGACTGCTGGTGCCGGCCTGCCTGACGCATTATGGACAGGCTTGACTGCGCTAATGATGGCTGTCTTGGTGAAACACTTGGTGGAACACCTCCAGATACTAGAATCACCAGTGGGTCAAATGTACCCGGGCACCATTTTAGCCACAAAAATGTCCATAGTCATTGGATTAAGTCATTCTTTTTACAAATGACTGACTCAAGTCTTCATATTTGCTTCTTCAATAATGCCTAGTTTTTATAATTAACCCACAAACAATTAGATAAATGCCTGTATCAAGCCGTGCAAATGCACTGTTATTTCCAACATCAATTCTGTCTTTTTCAACCATGCAAGTGTAAAATTGGCACTTTATTAAACTAAATGCTAAGGCACACCAAATGGTCTTGTGTTTAGGCGTTTTATGGTCAAATTACGTATCTTTAAGAACACTGTAGGACACCAGTACAAATCTAAAATGACAGCGAAAATGGGCTGCAGACAAATGTTTTTTTGATCATAAATCTGTTTGTTCCCTTTTGCAAACTGACCTGACATATCCTCCAGACCAAATACCGAACACAGGCGTGGGTAAAGTAAACATCAATTCATGTAGTACCTTTATATTGTGGGTTTTATTGCAGCCACATACTGTAAATTGTGTCCAGCCATGTTGTTTAGCTTATGGTTACTAACAATTTGAAATGCACAGTAATTTTCATCAAAAAGAGCAAAATTCAGAATCAGACAAATGTCAAAATAATCAGAATTTTGACAATTGTGATAATGTGCTCAGGATCTGCTTATTACAAGATGTTGTTTATTTTCTTAATTTATGTTTATTTTCTTGATTCCTTTGATAATTGTTGCAATTGTTTGGTGAGTTTTGTTCACTTTTTTATAATGTTCATTTTCAGTCATTTATTACTTCATTTTGTACATTTTTGCTTGGTTTCTTGCTTATTTTATTGTTTGTTTTTTCAACCTTATTGATTATATTATTTTTGGTGATTGGCTTGTTTGCTTTGTTCACTATTGCTCATTTTGTTGCTCATTTTGTTCACTTCTTGTTTATTTTTGCTTATTTTGTTTATTTTTAGAAATTTCTGTGATTGTTTTTGTACATTTTCGCTTAGTTTGTTCATTAATTTAACTTACTTGATTATTTTGTTCAGATTGTTCATTGTCTCAAACACCATGCACCATCATGAAGTGCTTTAATGCAGACTCTTTCCTTTTTCGTAAGTTCTCCACATTTTTCCATTTTGAACAGGAGTGAGAAATTTCAAACTGAATTCAATTTTTTAGATCTAAATTTGAGTCGACACACTTGACATCAGAAATTAATCAAGCATAACATTCAACCATGGCAATTTTTAAATAATAAACAATAATTCCTATATTTTAACTTTAAAATCATCAATTCAAATTAAATATCTTCTGCATACTAGTGGATTAACCATTACAGAAAAACAATAATGAGTTTGCTAATCACCAATAGTATTAATTTTGGGCAGCTGTGGCATAATCCAAACACTGGCTGGTGCTTTATGTATACTTGAAGTAATTGTAATGGAGTAAATGTGCTTGGGTTGTACCCACCTCTGCAAGCAAATGTCATTAAATGAAAACTTATCATGTGTAATGAATATATAACACAAAATTCAAATGAAAATCAATGCATTTAAATAGGGATTTTGCATTTTAATTTGTAGGTAAAATGTGGATGTTAAAAGTGTAAATGCCAGTGTTGTTGATCTGAATTTATAAGAACAATATTTAACAGTATGGGATGTAAAATGTCAGGACAAGGCTTCAATATTTTAAAAAGAGTAATGAATCATTGAAAAACAGCTGTGGCTAAATTTGACATGTATACTTCAAATTATATGGAAGCAAAAAGATGTGGGGGAAATGCACATTTGAAAACTACCCTTCAATCAAAAAACATTTAAAAGTAAGTATATATTAAGCTTCGAGTGGTAAGTTCCTTGTTCTTGCATATTCATTTAACATTTCTTTAGAAAAATTAATTTCCCATAGTCAGGCCCTTTCCCAGTCCGTGGAATTTTTTTTTCCATGAGAGACCGGGGCAGGACAAATGTTTAGAGTGAATATTTGGAACAGCTTTAGCCTTTCACATGCTAATGTAAGCACTGGCGGCACAAGAAAGCTGGCCTGACCCGGGGGCCACACGGTGACATAGTCTGCTGATTCAGTGCCGGCAGCCCGGGCTTTGTTTATGTGTGTGCGCAAGAAATAATGCACGTCATAAAAAGGAGAACTTTGAAGGGGAACCACTACCCTGGATGATAAATGCCCCCTGCTCTTCGGATATAAATAACTCTTCTGAATACAAAAGCCATCTCAGGAGTGACTTATACACCTTCATTTTTACAATAACACTGGTCTCTGGTTCCACTGCTGCTGCTCTTTACAGATTGAATCATCCGCTGGGAAGATTCTGGGATTTTTTCAAGTACAGATACGAGGTGTAAATTGAAAGCCGAGTTTTTGATTTGGGCTGCCCAATTCATGAGATCATAATCAGAATTACAACATCAGCCTGTGTAATTATGTCATCTCAAAAGGGTAAGGTTTAAAGTTCCATGTTCAGAGGATATAGGGTGATCATTTTGTTGATATTTTCCTGATTTTGTTACAATATCTGATGAAATGATTCTTATTTTGTCATTTTTGTTCATTTTGATAATTTTTGTTAATGTTTTACTAATGTTTTGTTCATTCTGATGATCATTTTGGTATTTTTGTAGATTTTTAAGAGATTTTTATGTTGTTTTTGTTCATTTTTCCTCTAATTGCTGATTTTGATCATTACCACTACTGTTCAATTATGGCAGCTTTGGCATAAACTGTATGCTGGGTTGTGGCCCAATAAATTTGTTTATCACTGTGTATTTTCATGAAGTATGTGTAATGCGTAAATGCACTTGAGTTCTATCCACTTCCGCAAACAAATGTCCTAGCTTGAAAACGTATTAGGCATAATGAATATGAAAAACCAAATCCGAGTGAAAATAAGTGCATTTAAGTGGGGGATCTGAATGTAAAATGGCAGGATAAGTCAAAAACTGGTTGGCTTTGGTATTTTGTTAAAACATAGTAATGAATAATTAGGGTGATCTAATTGTTCACTTTGTTAATAGTTTGCTGATTATTTTGTAACTTCTTGTGACATTTGGATCGTTTTCAATATTTTTGTTTGTTTAGTTCATTCCGCTGCTCATTTTGTTATTTTTTTGTATACATTATATATTTTTTCATACATTTTATTTATTTTAATGCTGTTTATCATCATTTTTATTTCAATTGCAGATGTGGAAATAGTAAAAAAGACCTCTGATGTTTGTTTTTTGTAACTTTGAGCAGAAGTACAAATGTAAACATTCTATAATTCCATTTACTTACTCGCCTTCATATTTGGGGGGTGGCTCCTTTTTGCCAGATAAGTAAACTAATTCAAATCACAATACTGGCCAAAACAATCACAAATTGACATTTTCACTAAATCACGGAGCCCTGTCAAATAGATGATTGATACTGATCCATTGATATCTTTTTACATAATTAATCATATGGTTAACTTATAATGAAAGTGCATAAAACACGCTTCATCAACTTGCTTCAAGGCCTGTCTATTTTCAGACATAATTTGCTAAACATGAAACCGTATTTGTCTTTGTCTCCCTCATACCTTGTAAAGTCTGCTGTGGTCTCAGTGTTATAGTACACATCAGTACACAGAGTGTCGTCTCATTGTCTGCCAGGAGTCATTTCAGGGGACAGAGGAATTTACACAGTCTCAGGATCTGTCAGTAGGTGGTATAGGAAACTGTAAAGATAAGTCCTTACAGCAGCTTAAGTCAAGTTTCCTTTTCACAAGGGCCGCCGGCATCTCTCAGATCTCCCAGATACAACAGTGCCCTCACTCTTATCAGGACACTGGCCATGCCCACTTCCAGCTTTCCAGAGAGAAAGATGAGCATCTGATGTGTGTGTGTGTGTGTGTGCGTGCATGTGTGTGTGTGTGTGTGTTGAGGCACATCTTGCAAGGCTGATATTTGTCAAGATACGTTGCTTAACACATCTCAGATGTCAATTTAAGGACTAACAAGGAAGTATCTACACCAGGAAGCTAGAAGTGGCCCTCAGATTCAATTATGTGTCACATCCTCTAGCCTTCTGCCTCTTTAACAGCAGCTGATCATAAACTTCTTTAATGTAATGTTTCACTGGGTTGACATCATGCTCTGGGTTATTTAAAAAAGAATCACATAAAATTATGTCTGCATTAGAGTTTGAATAAAAATCCAGGTTTAGCGTCAATTAGATTAATAACACACCTCGATTATAAAGGTCAAAACAAAACTGTTTCATAATGAAGGAAATGTTGTGAAAGTAAAAGTTTCAGATATTATATAATGAGAAAGGTGAAACACATTTACACCAGTGTACATTTTTCTACACTCCTCACGTATTATGACTTGCTCATTACTTCTTATTTAATCTACCCAAAATAGGACATTTCTCATTAGGTGGTCAATTTGATGATTATTTTATTCATTTTCTTAGTAGCTTTGGTGATTTTCTTTATTATTTTATTCATTTTTGTCTATTTCTGCTAAGTATAATAAATTATATGCTTTGATATAAAGATAAATTTGCATGAAAAGATGAGATATTGTGACATTTATGGTTGAATAAAAGGAACTCATGGAAGCTTTTCTGCATAAAGCGAAAAGTGTCTAATTTAATGCGTATTCAGTATTAACTTTATAGTATCGTCACAGCATAAAATATCTGCAGAAAAGTACTCAGAACACTCCTTTTTTGTATATTGCTGAGTTGTTGTGAATGAGAGATATTTAAAGTAAATTGTTGAAATAGGAGTTCCATCAGTAAACATCTGCACAGCACGGTGGTGCAGTGGTTAGCACCAGCGCCTCATGGCAAGAATGTCCCGCAATCCCCACACTGGGAACAAACCCAAACCTTTCTTTGTGGAGTTTGCATGTTTTCCCCGTGTCTTCCTCCCACTTACAAAAACATGCACTATGGGTAACATTAACAGGTCACTGTAAAGTAAAGTGAGTGTATGTCAGCCTTGCAATGAACTGTCAACTCATCCGGGTTGTACCTTTTGGCTGGAGTCAACTGGGTTAGGCTTCAACCCCACCCCGACCCTTGCAAGGATTAAGGAGCAGAAAACGAATGAATGAATGAGTGGATGACTGAATGAACTTTAAATAACTACACTGGTTTGATTTATTCCGCAAAAATGAAAATGAAAAACCAAGGGCGCCTATTTGTCTTATCGAGTGGCTCTTCAGCGCTTCTGCTATCCTTAAAATCGCTTTCCAAATTTGAAAGGAACAGTTTAATGCAGGCTGACAGGCAGAGAGCAGCCAAGACATTATCGTCCTGTTTTTGCAGAGAGGCTGCCACTGCTCCACATCCAACCCCATGGCCCTGCCCAGCGATCTGCTTTTGCTTTATGTCTTTTCCTGCAGCGAGCACTTGACGAAGGACAATTTGTTTGGATGTTTAATGCTGCGGCGCAGGCTGGTGGAGGATTATATGAGATGGCCCAGTGATTTGTGGTGGCTGGTAGTGGGTTGGAGTAGATACAGTATGTGTGTGCATGTGAAAGAGTGCATGTGTTCAGGTCCAGGTCCTTGCTCTAACACAGACATCAGTTGCTTCCTCTGAGTTCTTGCATTTTGACGAATGCCTCAGCCCCTATAGGAAGTCATTTGTTACATGTTTGTCTTTTTTTTTCCACATTGTAACATTCATTGCCTGCTGAAAGATTAATAATCCTTGAATTTCATTGTTTCAAGATTTATGGAACCATTCTCTTGCCGAGGCCTCTTTATATGCCTTGGCAGCCTGGAGAATCATTGACTTATCCTGTGAAGCTTCACACACTGAATATGCAGCCAAATGCTACTGTGAGCTTTCCCAGATCCAACACTGACAGACTTCACTGACACACACATGGGATTTGGGAAATTCTCAATATCTGTGTATGCACAAAAATAGTATCCAAATGGGCAGGGCTAAGAAAGGACAGCGTTTTACTTTTGCTCCCTATTTTGACACAGATATCTCTGCTTCAATCTTTTCGTTTTCAAATTAGGCTCCTTATTTCAGTTCTTAGGCGTTTGAGGGAAAATATCTCTTATTTTATTTTCTCCTGATTTCTGCCTAAATGGATGGAACAATAACAGAACGGATATCTTCTTTACGGGTAGTACTCAAAAACACTTACTGTTTTGCACGTACTTGAGTAGATGAGAACATAGTTGTTTTAGAAAAGTTTTTACTCCTACTAAGGTAAATTTGAGATAGAATAAATGTACTTCAGTTACATCTGGGCATAAGTCAGAGTAATGTTTACATATTCAGACTCTGTTATCCGCAATATCAATGAAATAATAAAACAAGAGTCAATGAAATATTAACAGAGAGACAATACATCGACAATTTAGTCATCAAAATATCAATAAAATGAGCAAAAGGAATGAGCAAAATAATGAATACAAAGGTAGCAAAATAAACAAAATTAGCACCAAAAAGTATCAACAAAGTAAACAAAATGATAACATACAAACAAAAATAAGCAAAGCGATCAACAAAATATTAACATAATAAACAAAACAAAAGAAATAATCTACTCTTTTTCACCATGCA
Source organism: Pseudamia nigra (assembly GCA_029823295.1). Taxonomy (NCBI): domain Eukaryota; kingdom Metazoa; phylum Chordata; class Actinopteri; order Kurtiformes; family Apogonidae; genus Pseudamia; species Pseudamia nigra. The sequence continues at coordinate 9,721 of JAQQAE010006023.1, forward strand.
TGTAAAAATAAGCAAAATAATCAACAGTATATTAGGAAAATGAATGAAATAGAAGAAATAATGTTGACATATTGACATATTGACACTATCAACAAACTTAGCAAAACAATCTGCAAAAATCAACATCACATCAAGTAAATATCAACTAAACAAAGATTAGCAAAACAAAACATGTAAAATAAGTTACTTTTCCAAAATAATGTTTAAGGAGATTCTTTTTGTAGTCTTATTCTAGTATTTAGTTTTATGAGTACTTCTACTTCCACTTCAGTCATTACAACCAGAAAGTACCAGTTCTTTTACTTGATATTTTTTCTGTTTACTCTGCCCACACAATATCAAACAACACGGCATGACAAAAACAACAGAAAATACACACTAGGACAAAATACTGTAGCGAAGACTAGACAGCAAAGAAAAAAGCACCATAATATGTCCACGTCTGTTGCTTGTTTAATATTGATTTGCACATTGGAGCAAAGTTAATGATCATTATTTTCAGTATTTTTTCTATATTATTTGGAATAGAGTGGATTACTATTGCCATATTGACATACTGATTAAACACTGGTATCGACCAGAACTGGCTTTATTATCAGTTATGGGCAGATAATGTGCCATTTCACCATTGGCATGTAGAATAAACAGGCACAGAACTCAAATAAACAAATTGTTACTTCATCCTTGTAATGACTCAAGTAGAAGTACTCATACAAATAAATACTTAAGAAAGAGTAAAACTGTCACACAAAAAAAAACACTTCTCTAGTAGTGAGAGACTACAAAGTAATTACAGTTGAATACATAACAGAAAAGGCTTATATACAGGTAAAAACAAGGCAAAGTGCATATTAATTGTCATCAAGGCTGTCTGCCTATGTTTCCTCATTTTTTGTTAATTTATTTGAAAATTTTGTTCATTTTTGCTTTCTTTGTTGCTTCTTTTGTTCATTTGTCCTTGTGATAATTTTTGTTAATACTGTTGTATATTTTGTTTTTTGTTTTTATTATTTATATGATTATTTATGTCAATTTTTGCTTATTTTTTGTCTTAATTTGATAATTTGGTGAATTTATTTGATTATTTTTTCATTTTTTTGCTCAATTTGTTGTTGATTTTGCTCATTGTTGTTCATTTATATTATTATTCAAAATTAGGTAATTTTTGCTGATTTATTTTCTTCATTTGTAAATTTGGTGAGTTTTCTTGATTACTTTATTAATTTTTTGTTAATTTACTTAAAAATTGTGTTCATTTCTGCTTTTTTGTTCTTATTATGTGTTTACTGTGTTCATGTTTGATTTGTTTGGTTATTTTTGTACATTTTTGTTTATTCATGTGTATATTTTGTCCATTTTTTCATTATTATGTTGTTTACTTTATTTATTTTGTTAATTAATATGACTATTGATGTACATTTTTGCTCTTAATTGGTTAATTTTATGAATTTATTTGATTATTTTATTATGATTTTGTTCATTTTGTTATTTATTTGGTTTATTTTTCTTCATTTATATTTTTATTTGTGTAATTTTTCCTGACTTTTGATTTTACTTTCTTAGTTTTGTAAATGTACTTATTGTGTTCATTTTTTGCTCGTTTTGTTGTTTATTTTTGTTTATTTTATTAATATTTGTGTCAATTTTTCCTCATTTTTGATTTTAGTTTGCTAATGTTGTGAATACGCTTGATTATTTTGTTCATATTTTCTGATTTTGGGATGAGAAAACACAATCTTGGTAAAAAATGACTTTTGCACATTAATTTGTGGACAAATGTAAATTAATAGCAATACAATTTTCAACACAAAGATAAAGATAAAGTAAAAGTAAAACATATTCTGCTTGGTAATAAATGTACTCAGACAAGTGCATTTGTTTGAACAAACTACTCAAGTACATGTATCGGCATAGGTGTACTTGAGTACTACTTACTTCTACTTATACAAAGTATCTCTAAACCACCATGTAATTTAACAATGAATTATTATTATACATTCAGGTTTTTCCACTCGCAACTGGAAACAGGAAATAATAGGTTCTTCTCTTGCATGAAATACTTGCAACATCCTTTGATGTTGCGTAATCGGTGTACGATCCTCCTGACCTTCCTGCCCGTGACACAGTCCCAAAACCTCTGTTATAAAATCCTCTGTTTATTCCTTTGCTGTATCAGTGTCTGTTTTAAATGTTGCCCAGTACTGGTGAAAGATGAACTTCAGTGTACTTTTATCTTCAAGAGAGCAAAGAGATCACCAGTTACATCTCAAGCGTTGTCCAAAACATCTTGCGACAGCCCTTCATTTGATCCATTTGAGTCGCCTTTGAACGCTGCTGTAGAACGTGGTCCTGAAGGGCTTCACCCTCAGATGATAAAAAAAAGTGAATTATTGGTTTGTTTATCATGCTCTTAAAACCTAAAGTGCATTATTAAACAGAGAGCACATTAAAAGAGGGGTATTGTTAAAAGTGTTTTAAAAATCTTGTAAATCCCAGTAATTTATGTCACTGTGGTTGAGGAGACTCACCCTGGCCTTCTGGTTTTAATTTGGCTCAGGATCTGCTCTCAGGCCTCTGTACCTGTGATGCTGCCTTTTTTCCCAGACATGGTGTGACCGATGTGACCCCTCAGTGGGACAGCAGTAGCCTGAAAATTAAAGAAGGGGAGTTAGTGAGCTGCTGGTTCAAAGCCAAATGGAGATATTTGGATCAAGAAGATCCAACTGATGTGAGTGATGTGCTACGAGAAAGTCCTTAAAATCACCAGAATGATCTATGTTACAGTTTTAGTTGTGCTCTCATTTATTTAAATATGGGTTTGTCAATATGAGTCACCAAGAGTTGAGTGGTTGTCAAAAAAAAAGCAAAGGATGGGTTGATTTTCTGATTCAAGTTTTATTTAATCCAGTACTGACTGAGAAATTCCAGGGAGATGTAATTGTTCTCTTCCATCACTAAAGTTTGAAGTAACCACTGTACTAAAGAAACCATCTGCTAAAAAAAGAAACAAACATGCAATATACACACCTTTTTTATGCTTGGCAACTTGGAGCACCTACGCAAGATGAGATGAAAGTGCATAAAGCAGGACATAAAGACAGTTCTTCCTAGTGGAAGTTGGGGACTTTATTGTGCCACCATAACTGCTCCATCTACCATCACTAACTGACAGTGATCACCTACTGTCCCTTCTGCAGCGTAAATTAACTGCACAGCAATGGTGAAAGAGGCACTATTTGAAAATGAACTATATAATATGTGCATTATGAGAGAATGGATTAAAGTATTTATGTAACCCAACCTTTACCTATTAAACCCAAGAGTTCCCAAACCTGGGGACCTTTAGGAAACCCCTAGAGCGCCCCCTGCGGCTGCTCTGCAACAAAAAGAATAAAAAACTGGACTAATCAAGTAAAAATATAGCTATACTGCACATCAGATTAAACAGGACAAATTTACATGCACCAAGCACAACTCCATATGCACCATCAAATATCAAAATCATAAAAAGAAGGCCTAAGAGGTCAGGGCTTAAGAGGTTAATTTAAATTTTAGTGTATTGAATATTGAACCAGACAGTTCCTGATATAATTCACAACATTGTTTATCCGACAGCAGATTTCATATCCAAGCAAACTTGTTATTGTAACATAAACATCCCGGTTACAATAGTGAGTGACTGGGATATTACCTACAATTTAAATCAAAATTGAATTGAAACATTGTGAATGCACACTAAATAGTTTCAGGAAATCAGTGTGGATACTTGTGCCTAATACAAACCCTTATCCACTAATGTGTATTACAACAGCAGTAGGGAGTCTGGATTACTTGAAGGCGTCTACCGTGAGCAGAGTCTGGCTGGGTGCAGCCTGGGACCAGAGACCTGTTCTAGCCTCTGGGGACTCCCTGGCAGAGGGGCAGAACCTTTCTTTGTGTGGTTGCCCTCCTTAATCAAACTAGCGAGAGGAGTGATTGGATTTTAATACTGCTGGGCCCACCGTAATGGTGTGATGGACGGGGACTGGTGAATTGGAGCAAGATGTCAGCCCTTGGAGGCCTCCATTAATGATATTGCTTCATTTCTTAAAGTGGCAGGAACGCCTTGGGAGAAGAGGAGTCCTGCATCTGGCAGGCGCAGCCCTCCCCTCTCTGTGGTTTTATACTCGGTATCTCTCACTGACTCAGGACCATTTGCGTCTCTTTCTGTGCTTCCTCGACTGAACTGATCAAAGTCAATGTGTTTGTGGGCAGCTGCTGTGGCTAAAAGCACAAGAAACATTGGATTCCTGACTCATCACAAAGGATTCCTCTTGTTTCCAACCTTGAACCAAACATTCACATGTGGAACATGCAGAATCATTTTCAGGTTCACCACTTTAATCTTTTTATCTTTAACAAACAACAGACATGGAATTTACATATGAATAAATAGGAGTGTAACAGTCAGTTGTAAATTACTAGTTTGTATTGATAAGAGACTGATAACTGATTTTTTTCCTTGGCATGTGAACAGATGACTGCTTCATTCACAGTATTTCTATCTGACAGATGTCGTATATCAGTGTCATTCATGTCTCTCTACGCTGTAATAAAAGTTTGTCTCTGCTTCATCCTAACTTATGAGTCAGAAGGTTAATTTAACTTTAGCTCTAAATCTCAAAGACAAAAGCTTCCTGAAAACATTCTTGAACTCCTGAACTGACACACAGATGACCCTGATGAACACCAGAGTGTCTCCCTGAAACCTTTTGATGCTCATCCTCATCTTAAGTGACTCACACTCGCTGCCTCATTGTTTGGTTCCAGTGACACGTGTTTGTCTTCTCCGTCCGCTTAATGACGGTTTGGTCTTGTCAAAGGGGAGGTAAGCACAGGTGAACCCTCATTGTGTTTTATAGCAAGTCATTGTCAAGTGGGGCGGATTGAACCTTCTTTTCTCTTCCTAATGGGCGTTGGTGTGTTGTTTTTGCACTAGATTTATGTGTGGGTGGGGCGGTGTGATTTACAGAGCTCTGACACTGTCTCAGCAGTGGGACCAGAGAGGCTGACTGTGGCTCTCTGTGTGTGTTCCAGGTAAAACCGAGGTCTGCTGCACACACGTACATGCACACAAGTGGGCAGCATGTATGCACAAGAACACACATAACATTAACACACACCCAGCTTCTGTATTGCTGCAGGTTGTTGCAGTTTTCTCGGTAAGGTTCACCTAAAGTACACTAGAATGTGCTCATACTTGAATATGCATTACAAAGGTAAAATTCTTCTTTTTCTTCCCATGTGTTTACATCTACCCAAAATATTAGATTTCAACACAACTGATACAAATCTGGCTTTAAAAAAAAAATCAATATTTGTTTTTTCTAATGCCCCTCTCAAAATACCTGCTCCCCCGTTGGCCTTAGTGCTTTTAAAAGTTTAAAGGATAATATGTGGATATTTACTCATTGTGTCAGTTTCCCATAAAAGCAGCATTCATTCCCCCGGATCGATAGTACACAAGTAGTCTGTTAGTACACATAGATGTTGATGCTGCCCTTTCATTATCAGTGTAACCTAAGAGTAGAGATGATTAAATTCGTGTCAGTAGATGTTAAATTGGCCATTAGCCGTTGAAGATAAATTGGTCCTTAAATTTTCGATTAAAACGTTCGCACAGGAGGTGCAATGTGCACAGGAGGTGCACATTGCAAACATGTCACTCGATTTATTTGTGTTGACACAGGATTCAAGGCTCTGTCTGTTTGTTTAGTTTGGATTACAGAAGATAGACATGGAGATAGAGTGAAGATCTTCATGGATTTGGTTTGATACAACCTGCCTCACACTGAAGTCTCTTTTTTATTTTGGGAACCAGTTGATTCCTTTGTTTTGTATCTGTATTGAACATAAACTAATAAGAACCTCAGCGCAGTCATTGTTGTTTCTCGAGTCAACTGCAACACTTTCTCTTGCCCTTGTTCTTCTTTTTTCTCTTGCAGGAAAAAAAGACACCCCCCCCCTCCCCAGTTTGGCCTCTGCATTAAGTCAGCCTGTCAGAATGCTTCCCTGGAGAGTTTGGACTTTAGGTTTGTCCCAGCAGTTCCTCTGCTGGTGGCCCCCACTCCAGGATCAAGGTCATAATGGGTCCAAGTGTCAAACTGCTCACAGTCTTCACAGGAATCACACATGCAACATTTGTCTTCAGTAGACTATTTGAGTCGATGACACACAAACTGCAAATACGTTCCCATTTCCTATTTAATATTATTATTCTTGTTATTATTACTATTATTTTTATTTTCACACTTTAAAATAAGGTACGGAAAATGAGATACATATATTATCATATGTATTTGTTCTGTCTTGGCTCTTGTTAGGGTTAGGGGTCATTTTTAGTTTAGACATCATTAGGAGTGATTTTCTCCCCTATTCTAAAGTGTTATTATTAGTAGTAGTACAGTAGTACAGTAGTAGTATTCATATTATTATTATTATAATTGTTGCTGGAAATACAGCTGTGAATTTGTAACACAAATTCTCTTGTTGGCCATCTAAAAAGACTCCAAAATTAATGTGTGCATAATATTTAGAAAGCAATATTTATGTGAGTTTAGGTGAAAGCAGATATGTTCAAGTGAAAATGTCATCATGACATGCTTTTTTTTTTACAAATCAAATTAAATAAGAACTGTAGGAAAGCCTCTGTTACTCTTTCACCTTCATACATGCCATCCTGCCAGTCAGATTAGATTAGATTTTTATCGAGTAAAGTTGCACCTGACTGCAGGTCCATGTCAATGTAAGCTGTTATATATTTTCTCAATATCCAAATATTTTGAAGAAACAATTCTAACATTTTTGGAGAAATACCTAGAAAATGCAGGTATAACTGTGTTGTAAATTATTGTGAAATTGAAACAAATGTAAACATTACTACAAACTAAAATAAGTCAATCAGACCCAGTTGACTGTAATATTTTCCCCGTGTTTTTATTTTCCTTTTGTTTCCTTTTTCATTTAATCTTAATGCCCATATTAATGTGCTGTATATGTGTGAGTGGGTGTGTGTGAGAAGGACCGTTCAGCTGTGAGCGTCCGTCATCCCCGTGGCCGTACAATGAGTGGTCGTAGTGGGCGGCGCTGCGACCCCCCACCCCCACCCCACCGTACCGTACGGGTGATCTAATTACGCACACCCTCTGCCAATTAGAGAATTACATCACACCTTTAAATGGACTCGTCCTCTTAATCATTAATGGGACGGTGTCATTCCCCTCTGACAGCTTCTGGTTGCATTGTGGCAACCTGACACAACGAGACTTTTCCAGAGCTGACGCGTTTCGGATTAATCATG
>JAQQAE010006025.1:0-17055 GCA_029823295.1 Pseudamia nigra
ATTGTGAAGCGCCTAGAGATAATCGGCGATTATGATTGGCGCTATACAAATAAAGATTGATTGATTGATTGATTTAAATTGACTTTGAAGAAGTTGGCAGTGACGTGGGTCAAATGTAACAAGATTTCATCACTTTTTCCTCGATATATGAGTTACTGTGCGTTAACCGCGGTTATTGCGTTAATACCTTAATCGCGTTAAAAATTTTAATGTAATTAATCAGGCAAATGGATTAATCCGGATTAATGCGTTAATTTTGACAGCCCTAGTTCCATCATTTATTTTCTTTGTGTGGGATCTTCATTTTTGTTGCTCTTCACAGGTCACACGTTTTCTAACCCCGAGAAAGTTAGTGAGAAGTTTGAGACGGGCACTTGGTAAGTAAAGTTTGCCCAAGACAAATACAGTTTGCAACATGTCAAAGCGACTCACAGGCGCCAATTTCTTTACGTGTTTGTGTGTAGCAGTAAAATGGAGAAAGTGTGCGACAACACGGTGATCAGAGCCAGGGGTCTGCCGTGGCAGTCGTCTGATCAGGACATTGCTCGATTTTTCAGAGGACTTAACATTGCCAAGTACGTTGTTGGAGATGCTCATTTGTGCTTTTCATCTGCTGGCCTTGTTTATCCTGTTGATTCCGGGAAACCTGTTGTTATCGTAAGGTGTATCCTAATCGTCTTTATGTTGTGCTCTGCAGAGGAGGGGCTGCGTTGTGTCTAAATGCCCAAGGGAGGAGGAACGGGGAAGCTCTTGTTCGTTTTGTTAGTGAAGAACACAGAGATCTGGCGCTACAGAGACACAAACACCACATGGGCAACAGATATATAGAGGTAGCCTGTCTACACTCGGCATGACATTACAAATTTAATTCAGCTGCACAACTTGGATTTAAATGTAATCACCTATGCCCCTGTACACTTCTCATACTTCTCGTAATTCTTAATTAAGTGTCTTATTCCCTGTCTAATGGCAGGTTTACAAAGCAACAGGAGAGGACTTCCTGAAGATAGCTGGAGGTGAGAAAAACAACATGTATAGTGCTATTTTATGTAGAACAGTTAGAAATAAGGCTAACATGAAACCCTGCGGGACACTGTCAGGTTTACAGAATGCACGAATACAAAACATTCAGACAAATAATTCTGCATTTAATACTTTTGTGACGTTTAGTTCAGTTTATTGGACCCTGAAAAGAAACTATTCACACATGGTCAATCGATCCATTCCATGATTCTCACACTGATCGTCTTTACAGGCAGCAGCAGACACCACAATTTTCACCTTGGTCAAACTGCACTGTGGCTCTCTGTTCATAATTACAGGTCTGTTCAGGGTGGCCAAAAAGTTTGTGAATGAGGTTCAGGTTGTTATCAGGTTATCAATTTATCCATATAGAACCAACTTAGCCAAAATGACAAAGACATACAAATAAAGTTTCGCTGTATTCTGAGCAGATATGAAACACAGCTCAAAACAGTGCAGGGAAAGCACTTAAAACCATTACAGCGCTGCTCGTGAAAGCAAAGTCTTTGACTGTTAATATCAGCATTGCAATCATTTCAGTTTATTTGCTTGTGGTTAATAAGGTGTGTCTTTATTCTTGTGTGTGCACCAGGTACGTCCAACGAGGTAGCGATATTCCTGTCCCGAGAGGACCAGATCATAGTTAGGATGCGAGGGCTTCCTTTCACCGCCACACATGAGCAGGTGCTTGCCTTCTTCTCACCGGGGGATGGGCTTAAAGAGACTTGTCCAGTCAGCGGGGGAAAAGATGGCATCCTATTTGTTCGCTATCCAGACGGGCGTCCCACCGGTGATGCCTTTGTTTTATTCGCCTGTGAGGAACACGCCCAGTGTGCTCTGAGGAAACACAAGGAAATCCTGGGGAGAAGATATATCGAGCTGTTCAAAAGTACAGCAGCAGAAGTCCAACAGGTACAGCAGGGTGCCCGAGTGCATGTGGGTGTGTTTCCCTTTGAGTACAACATGTACTACTTATTTTAGACCTGACTAATGCCCTATATACAATATTTGTCCTCATTTTAGGTTAAGGTTCGGAATCTTCTTGGTGGTTTGTTTTTAAGGGGCATTAAGGCACTATCAAGTATCTGTATCTGTATCTGGCCAGTACCTGTTTATATGTGCTCAGAGTAGAAGGTAACAGTCTTAGGGTGTGTTTCTTTCTTCTTACAGTTATTTAATAGAATGGAGCTAAGGGTGGAGACCAGCACAGCGATGTGGATTGCATTTGTGTGTTTCTATTTATGCACAAATACTCTACAAGATTACCGTCCTGCTTTTTTTCCTCGTTACTTGAGGCTGTTTCATCCATTGCTTCTGTGTGTCTCCTGAATTAAACACGTGGATTAATTTTCTTATCTCTGTAGTCTGATAAGTTTATAACCCACATGCATATCTATGGAGAGACCTTCCCTCAGGGCATTTGATTGGTTCTCTCCAGAAATGCAAACATGCTGGTGTCCGGTTGGCACCGAGCCAGCTCCTGTCTGCTATTGCAACACACATTTAAACACAAAGTGGGCTTGTCCTTGTTAGACTTAGCATATATTGTACAACACTGCTTGAGTGTAAGATTTTGTTTCTAAAACCTGAGAGTGAAAACACCTTTGTAAACTAGACTAGAGTGGAAAATAGTGTAAATTAAAAAAAGCAATTATGGCACAGTGACAGCTGCTCCTGCAGGCAGTATGTCTAATTTATATCTAATTTATATCCCTGTGTTTTAGGTGTTGAACCGGTACTCGTCGGCCCCTTTGATCCCTGTGGCCCCTGCCCCCTTGTTATCAGTGTTGCCCACAGTGTCTCTCCTGCCCCCTCCTGGCAGTGCGAGGGACTGTCTTAGACTGAGGGGGTTGCCGTACACAGCGGGCATTGAAGACATCCTCACCTTCCTGGGCGAGTTTACACATGATATCAGACCACATGGCGTGCACATGGTTCTCAACCAGCAGGTACATGCATGAACCGCACACTTTCTGACATGTTTCTTTTTTTTCTGAGTTTTACATGTTGTAAAATCTTTCTTCATAGGGTCGTCCATCAGGTGACTGTTTCATTCAGATGACCTCAGCAGAGCGTGCCCTTCTGGCCTCGCAACGGCTTCATAAGCATGTGATGTCCAGTCAGCGTGGGGCGAACAGCCGCTATGTGGAAGTGTTTCCTTGCAGTGCAGAGGAGATGGGCCTGGTGCTGATGGGAGGCTCACTTTCACATACACACACACACACACACCCCCGGAGCAGGAGTGGGACAGGGCTCAGCCCGCCGCCATGTAAGTCCAGACGTAAGTGCTGCTGGGAGCTGGGGGTGCTTCGGGACTGCAGGGTAGGTGGGTTCCTGCCAGGGGGCAGGGTTGCTGGGATTTCTGCTAGAACTGTGGGGTAATTGGGACACCAGACCAGCACAACTTAGTACTGTATGTGTGTGTTGGTCTGTGTGTTAGTTGTACCTCTCAGTGTTTTAGTCTGATTCATTTGCCAGTCTGCATGTCTGTTTACTATTTATTCTGCACCCATTCTGATCAAAAATCTATAGTTCATCTTTTTCAGAGGCATGTTTGTCACTTATTCTAAATTTTACTTCCTAACCACTACTTAAATGATTCACAAAAATCTGAAGGGGTTGGAAAAGTGTAAGCAAGTCAGCCGGAGTGACAGTCAGCTTCAAAAAAGACAGAATGGCTTACAACTCTCCAGTCTTATCAGATTGGTAGTGGTGGTTGTGGGGTTCAGGCTCGGTAGACTTCATCCCTGCTTATCCAATCAGTGGAGCTGTGCAAAAAAGGTGGGCAGAACTCTGTAATGCTGTGTAGAAATGTGCTTTCTCATCTGTGTCTCTAGTCCTCATCCAAAAAATAAGTTTTTTAATGGCAGTACTTGGTTGATTCTGATGATGAATATTACTGACACAAACCTGAAGGAAAATCATACAAACAGCAAACACAATTGCAAAATTTAAATCCTGCAGTACAACAAAACCTATTTACTTTTTAGAACGGTGAAGTTAGCAGATGTATTTTGTTTCTGTTTTCCAGATGAATCCAGTGCAGCTTATTTTCAGACTTGCAGCCTTCACCTCGGAACCAAATAACTTGCATACTGTACATACATGAATAAGGATCAGTTGTCAGTGATTGCATGTTTGCATGATCGCCTTTCTTTGAAATAAATCAGAACCACATTCGCCGCCGCGACTCCGTGTTCATCTGTTTTTAATAATTTCGCATCTGTTTCTGTTCTCTCCACTCAGGTTTATCGCCACCCTCCTACTCCTTCACCCCTGCTCCACCTGTCCTGACCACAGAGGCCGCCGCTGCCCTCTACCCCCCCATCGGTCAGGTGCTGCTGACGCCCCGCCCCCTTCCACCGGGACACGCATACTACCCTGCTTCAACTCAGCTCTACATGAACTACTCCGCGTATTACCCCAGGTAACGAGTGGAGTTCTTTGCTTATATTTATATAGGTAACTTTTTAATTAATGTTGTTTACATGACAATCATTGGATAAAAATAGTAAATATATTAGTCACATGTTAATTATCTCTTAATACTGATTCAGAGTGATTGATGAACCAGTCTATTTTTCATATCATATAAATCTTGGCACACCATAGCATGACACAGACAAACCTGTTTTTTAAGGCAAACTATTTTAATTTTAAATCTATTAATCTTTAAGTTTTGTTATGACAGTTTGCACAGTGAATAATTATGCATCGTGATTACTTTGCGTGTACTGTCATCCTGTGTGGCTGGTCAAACCATACAACAACCAAAGCCTATTTTATATGTGACTAAATTAAAGCGGTTTAAATTGAATGTACTCCTCAGAGTAGAATAGACCACAGTACATAAAACACGGTCATGCAAAAAACAAAAGCAGCATGCACAAGAATATACCACGATACAGGTCTTTGTCATAAGTGTGCAAATCTCACATGATTAATATTAAAGTGAGTGCAGTTAACTATCCTTCCATATTCTGATACGGAATTACTGTGTCATAGTTAAGAAAAGAGAGCATTTTACCACATTAACTAGGGGATTAGAAAAAACTTACCAAGTGTGATTTATATGAACTTTTAAAAAATTGCTTAAAAAAAAAAAAGATTTACTGATACCAAAACTGTTACCAATGCAAAAATAATCAATGTTATTAACAGCAGTGTTTATGATTTTTCTCCATGTCTGATCTTTAAGTTTCATTTCTTCAGTCATTAAACAAGAAACACATAAAATTGTCTTTGCAGGCATTTGTATGTACTGTACAAACAGTAATAATAGTCTCCTACATGAAAGGAAGCACTTTTTAGCTTTCTAAATATAATGCCTTTGTCCAAATCCAGCCTGTCAGACGGTATTTCCTATTTGAGAATGAAAAATATCTTGTGGTGCTTGTTCACTGATTGAGTGTCTGGGACATGATCTATTTGCATGTATTATTAGCGTGACTTGATAAGACCCCATCAAAACATACAGAATAAAGGTTTCAGAATTTAAGGGAATCCTTTATCATATCTTTTAATACAGCTTTCACATTTGATTAAATATCTCCAAACATTAACTAGAAGTAACAGTAACGGTCTTGTCTTCAGCAACGAGTCTTGGAAAGGAGAAACGCTGAGACAAGGGTAGTTAATAACTGAACACAGTGGTATCAGAGAACCTGGGTAAACACTAGTGACTTAAACATGGTCAGCCCTCTGTCATTGAGAAAACAGGTCACTTCTGGACCACGCCTAAATTTTAGCTTGGTTTCTGATTCATATCTTCCTTGTTTGTTGACAAAAATGCAGCTTTCACACTGTTTAGTTGATTTTGCATACTTCTCATATTAACAGTGTGTTCTTTCATTCTCTGTCTTCTTTCTCTAGTCCACCTGGCTCACCTACTACCATAGGTTTCTTCCCCTCCCCCTCCTCTCTCACCTCCCCAGGGGGGTTGGTGCGCATGCCAGGCCTGACCTACACCAGCAACGGAGTCAAAGACATCATTAACGCAGTGCAGGGATATCAGGTAAGACAAGGTTCTCCACAAACATCACATGTAAGAACTGTTTAGTTATGCAGCTTCTACACAAAGTTTTCTTCTGTGTCTGTGGACTTCACATACCTCTGTGCAAGATCCAAGTTTTGTATTCAAATCTCATTATGTGGGTGTGGATATTGTCAGGCATCCACTCTGTTTGCCCAGAGGCAATCAAACTAGTTTGTCCTGTCTACTCGCCCTGTTCTGTCACACATGCACTACTGCTTGCTTCAACTTGAATCAGAGGAGCTCAGGTCTTCTTAAGGACAGACAAAACACAGTCAGAAGGAGTGAGAGTGCAGAAGCTCATGGATATAACAATGAATAGGTGGATTTACAGCATATTTATGCTAAGCTGTGAGTGACATTCAGATTGAAATGTGTTTTTGTCCGATGAATATGCTGGAGTTTACAGTACTGGTCCACGTGGCCTTCAGGTTAGTGTCTATAGTTGCTTGTCTCTCAGCGCCCTGTCTCTGTTCCTCCTCCCCTCCTTACACCACAGTATGCCCCCGAGGATGCTCTCATGCACGGGCACGGGCCTGTGCACGCTCACGACCCATCCAGGACACTGCTTACACAGCCCAAAGAATGGGTGTGTATTTAAGGTGTCTGTGGCAGGTGGCAGGTAAGGATTGACTGAGGCCTCAGCGAGGGGGTTTAGATGGTGAATTTAACATTGATTGGGTTTTGACTGGTCATTACGGTTTGCAGGGTTCAACACAGCTGGAATGTATTCACTTTAGCGTGGGAATTTTCACTAACCTCACATGACAGATACATTTCTGATTGGATGGAAGTGGTTGTTTTTATTTTCTGAAGTGGGGTTACATGGGGTACTTACCCATGCATTAGAAACATTAACTCTTTAGAAATGTATGTCAAATTTAAAGCTTTGGTGATATTGACAATTTGCAGCCGCTTATTTGCTTACATTTAGTTTATTTTGAAGTCTGTCTTGTGCTGGGATTCGGTAATTTGTTACGGCGTTTATATAAGGTTCCAGTAGTAGAGGAGATAAACTCAAGAACATTTTAATAGAAGATCAGACCTGAATCCTCTACGAAGAAATGTAAACTTGTATGTACTGTGGACGCCATGGATTTTAAAAAGTCATTATCTGGTTTGTTTTTCAGTTGTTTGTTAGCAAGAAGTAATGAGTAAAGTGTGATGAAATTTTCAGGCCCAAAGAAGGCATGATAAATAATCCATATCACCATGTGGAAGCAACATTTTTGTAAAGTTTAGCATTACCTCTTATTGAATTACCGTATTTTTCAGGACCACAAGGCGCACCGGATTGTAAGGCGCGATATCAATAAGTGATCTATTTATGATCTTTTTCCATGCATAAGGTGCACCGGATTATAAGGTGCATTAAGCGATGCAAAAGTTAGATAAGTCAAACTGTATTCAACTGATTCACAATAACTCTGAACATTGTTCAGTTGTAACACATAAAATGCAAAACAGTACACTCACTTTTTGGGTTGATTCCTGTCCCGCGGGTCCATCGGGTTCTTCATCTTCGGTGTTGCCTCCCTGTCTTGGTGGGTGTGTGTTCGCCTTCTGTTGTCCGGTGCTCACACGCGGCTCGCGGTTTGGCTTTGGGCGGCCGTACCATTGATTCATTAATGTTGAACTCTCTCGCAGCTGCTCTATGCCCATGTTTGAAATCCGCTTCGTAATCGTGTCTCTGTGTCGCTACGTACCGGTATCACTCCACGAGTCTCCTGATTACCATAATGTTTGTACAAGTGGTGCGGCTTCGTAACTTACCAAAGTCGTACTAAACATTTTGACATATTTTTGAGCGCCGTGTACCACATAAAATCAGTTCTAGGTCAGAAAACACAACCAGAATTAATCCATACATTAGGCCCACCGCATTTTAAGGTGCACTGACAATTTTTGAGAAAATTAAAGGATTTTAAGTGCGCCTTAAGGTCCGAAAACTACGGTAATACAAGGGTGTGCAAATGACTAAATGGCTCCATCTGGTGTCTTTGAGAGGATCTGCAGCTTGACTTTACTCATTACTTTCTTTAACTTTGGGGAAACTGAGCAGCTTTGTCCATCTGAGTGTTGCCTAAGCCTTGTAACTGATCTATTCTCAGTACAAAACAGACTCCAGCACAAACTTCACATCAGTATGCGTGAATCTTCCATGCTTAACTTTAAGTGAATGTTATATTTAGAATTTTTGCCATGAGGCAGTTCTTTCCAATATCATGATTATACACATGAATCTTTAATGTTTATTTCAAACCAAAAATTTAAAACAAAAGAAAATCGTTGGCAAACAAATCAGAAGCTTCGAAGTTTGATGAAGTGAAATACTTATCTCATCCTAACCTTTTTAAACAAATTTTTTAATTCAATTCAGTTGTATTTGTATAGCGCCAATCTGAATCCAAGATTATCTCTAGGTGCTTCACAATCCACGGCCGAAAACTCAAGACTATAGAGAGAGCACTGCAGTGCCAAAGGAACAAATCAACCTTTACATCATGCGGATATACACGAATCATTGTAATTAACAGTCTATACTGAGAATGTAATTTAAAGTTCTACAGCTGAGAAAATGTAGCACCAATTGTGCCTTGTCTGACGGCAGTGTAAAATAGTGGAAATAGTTTAATTTTGGAATATATTTGCATTTTAGGTAGGTTTTTAAGTGGCTAAGATCTTTTTGTTCTTTGCCCCTGCTGATCACAATCTTCTGCAAAAAATACACACATGCAGTAAACAGCCTGACTTCAGAAAATCTGTATCACTTCAAGTGGTTAGTGGAAACTTCTTCATCTTTACATTTTGTTTTGAATCATTTCAGTGGGTGTTTTTTTTCCCTGATGAACTATAGGAACATTACATGTATCCGTTCAGTTTTTTTGCTCTTTAACACTTACTTTATGGGCTATGGTAATAACCACTGAGGCTGAGTGGGTAATTGGTGTTATAGCCTAATAGGGCAATAGATGCGTGATAACAGGTGTAGCCCTCAGGTGGCTCAGAAGGTGATGGGAAACATCTGGTGCTGGTGTCCGGGCTCGCTGTTTGGTTTTGCTTTTACAGTGGACTAACACTCTCGTCTCTTTTACCTCCAGAGTCCGGCAGAGTCGATTCCGCTCCTGAGCAGCAGTCTGATCAGTCAGTCCAGCGGAGGCGATGTTCCTCTCATGTCCCTTCCTGCTCTCGTGACCAAACCTGCAGGGCAGTACCTGGATCTGACCCTGCTGTAGGGACACACAAAGGTCACACGACAGCTCTGTGTATGTCAAAGACTATTTATGTATTTTTAGGTTTTTAAAAATAGTCTTTTTAGATGTTATTTATACCTTTTAAAACAGAAATTAATGTATTTTATACCAAATCATTGTGGCCTTAGCCAAAATAGCAGTTTTGTCTTATATTGCACAATGTGTATTTTAAAAGCTTTATAGAGATTTTTTTTTACTTGTTATGATGTTATAATCATGTATGATGTAAAAACTAGAGAAAAATGACCTAGTAGCGCCAGAGCTAAAGTTGTTTTCAAAAGCTTTCACTGAACCAAAGTGAGATCATGTGTGTGAGCGTGACAGAGATGAGAGTGAGGATCCCGCATGTGTGTGTCGATAGATTTTTTTTTTTTCTCTTAATCTATTAAAGCAATACATTTTTTGTTAAGATACATTTGATACAGTACATAGTGATTGTACTGGAAGCTTTAGTGCATGAAGAAGTTAGTAGTGAAACTTTTTAAGATGTTTACATAATGCCAAATACCAATGCACTGCTAATCCAAAATAAGATTACCGATGAACATTTTATAGCAGTATCTTTGAACGATAGCATATGTTACACTGTGAGTTTGTCAAATAACCTGATCTCTGCGTCAGACTTCACTTACAAAATGTGACATCTCACACCTTTGTTTCCCCCGTTTGCGCCCTGCGCGGGTCTGTTTCCATGTTGTGTAAGTCCAGCGTTGCTTTGTCTATTGTTTCGGACTCACACCTGAACAGAGGGCAGCCCCAGTTCTCTGTAACCCGACCTCAGCATTGCATTCTTCAAGACGACTAATGTCACAGGGTCTCAGCTTACTGGGTGAATCTCGGCAGCCACAGGTGGTTTTTATCAACTTTTTTTTTTTTTAACTCAGATAAGTTCACAAATATGTATCAGTTCTTTCCACTTTCCTTTTCGTCTTTCAACCATCTACACTGATGTCAGGGAATGAGATTGAAATAACAGGATCTTTCATGGAGAAATTCATGACTTTTTAACTTGGATCATCTGTAGATGGGGAGTTGAGAAGAAGAGGATATGAAGGACACCTCAAAGTTTAATTTTGTCACTTTCGTTGGTACTTTTGCCCTGCACATTGTTCTGCTTGGGCTCCTCCATCCCACAATGAGACTTAATTCTCCTGCTCAGGACATCCTGCTGCAGCAATGTTGAAAAAACAAACAATAAACAGAAAATGTGACATTTACTGTCTACAGATGTTTGATTTCACTGTTTGCCTTCTGTGTTAGTCACTCTCCTTCGCTGTGTACTTACTGTGTTGTCTGCACTTTGTGAAGAATCTCTAACACACAGGTGGAGTTAGCGATGACTGAATGTGGCTGGAGGCGAAACTGTGGGAACTCCCGCGCACTGTCCTCAGTGATTACCTCTATTTCCCACATACACACACACACTATTGCAAAGAGACTATTGTCACTCAGACACACTAAACACATTATCTGAGAGGATGGCCTTTTTCTCAGGGTAAAAAAAGTAAAGAATAGAGAGTTCAGGAAGGGGAAGATAGAAGGAAGGCAGACAAAACCATGTCAGACCCCCTCAGGGCTGATTTGGCATTGTGTAATATAATCTTTTGCACCCCGCCCAACCTGATCCCTTTAAACCACACTCACCTATTCTCCCGCTTACGAAAAACCAGCAAAGCAGCACCATTAGTAGCCATGCAACAAAGCCCAAAATGCTACTTTTCTCATAAATTTTTGCTATTTATTGGTCGAGTGTAATCCATTTTATACGACTACGCACACACAAAGTCCAGTAATGGTATTTTTCCTCAAATTTAAAAACCCTAAGTGCAAGTATTTCAGTTTATTGTGTAGGCATGTAAATGTACAGTGAAATTACACTTTGCATATGAGATGTGGTGTATGTTTCCAGTTTAAGTTATGTGATGGGTTAAGGGGTGGAAGTCTAGTTTCTCTTACTCATATTTCTGTTCACAGGAGTACACGCAGATGCAAGTGTTTAAAGACGGTGCTGTGTATGGAATCTGGTTCAGTCAATATAATATAAAATATGTGAGTAAACAAAAGGAGGTGGCGAAAAGCAAATTGTCTATGGATATATTTAATTCATTTGCTGATAAGGGTATTTTAAATATGTAAATGCTTATAGCTCTAATGCATAGGTGTAGATTTCAGGGATGATCGAGAGGGGATTAGTAACATGTCTTTGTCCTCCCATTAAAACACTTTAAATGCATTTTAAAAAAATGATTTTACAGAGTATTCTATTTATTTTGTGTTCACTTTGATTATTGTGTTTCTTTTTGTTCATTTTGTGGCATATTGCCTTCATTTTTTTCCATTCATTTTGTTCAGGTCAGGGTTCATTACTTGATTTTTTTGGTTGATTTGTTCATTTTTGTTGCTTTTGTTTATTTCCTGTTCTCGTTAACAAACTTCAACACATAAAATTGCGTTTTATCCTTAGAATTTCCACATGGTTTTAGTCAGGCCCGAGTACAATTCTTCCCCCAATGTTCAAAATAAAACCTATGCCGTTTCTCCGATATTTCACAAACTATGTCCAAACAAAAACACATCTGGAGCATCAATGTTTTTGCATCAAAATGCCCAAACCTTTATCAAAAGGGTAAAGGACCAGCTTACATTATACCTGTCATCTCGTCCCATTTTTGCTTCAGTCACTTTTATTCCCCTTCCAGTTCGTATTTTTATTAGATTTGACTTTACTGATACGAACCTGTTCTATTTAAATGCACCACCGTCACTCAAAACAAAGTCTCACACACCTTTGTCTTGAGATTGAAACACGCAGAATAATGTCTCACAAAAGGGTAGAACAGAGGTGCAATTACAGGCTGACTCACTGCACCTGATAGGTGTGTGGAGGCAGATAAATGAGTAATATTCTTTATAACCGCATTCCCGCAAAGGGTGGGTGAGGCGTGCATACACACTACGCAGACACGCAGGGCGAGGCCTATCCACATTCCCATGTCACAGCAAAGAGCAGAGATGCTGCTTCAGATTTGTCAAAGTGATGATGTGGCCTTTACTAAGATCCGACCCAGGGCAGGAACAACACAGTCAACACATACAGCACAGCGGCAGATCACACGCTGCCTCACATGTGATGAAATAAAGGCTGACGTCAAGTTTGTGAGCTGCACAGTATCTAATGTGCAAAAACGTGGCTTCTTAGAGCAGATTTGCATTTGACTTTGGATAAAAACTCTTATTGGTTTGTATGAAAAGAACAGCAAAGTGATCCATGATGTGGTTTTTTTTTAGGTTTACAGCATGTGTATGGGTGAATGTTCAGCTGCCATAAAAGCACTTTCTGCAGATTTGTCTCCTTCTAGTGGTTTGATTGAGACAGCAGGCTTCGCAAAAATCACTTCACTTTCAATTCACTCTGTTTCCATATTTAACCTCGTTAGGTTGAAATGCTGCAGGTGTTTTGAGCATGTCAGGATGGACGATATTACAATAAATGCAGTGACAAAGTAAGCATTTACACTGCCCACTTGGCTCTCAGCACATAAAGTACCAATAAGTCCTATTTACATTTACAACAAGGTGATTTGAAAGTGACCTGACTTGTACAGCGTAGAGAGGGAATTTGTCCACACTTTCTGCCTGAAACACAGTTTGGGAATCAGCATGGACACAGTGATGAGTAAATTGAATAAAACCTAAAAAAGGAATCCAAAACTAAACCATAAACATTTCATTTGTAACATATATAATATCATGCAGGCAGCACCTCTCACATCTGTAGCTCTTCTGTAATGTGTGTGTGTGAGTTTGAGTCCATTTCATTAAGTCTCATGGTTTGAACAGTTTCAGTCTGATGAATATAAAGATCTGTCCTTAAGCAAATATAACAACTGCATTTATGCAAATATATATTTATACTGCTTAATGCATAATGCAAATATACAAATGGAGATCGCAGCTGACGAATTTGGCATCTCTGTTCACGTCCAGGTTAGAGCGGACAGTCCCCTGCATCTGGGGTCAAAGGTCACGGCCTCAGAGCTCCGTCATTAGAAGGGCTCTTAGGATCTTCTCTCTGTCCAGCCTGGTTTCCTCTCCGCTGCACACAGAACACACATAATGTCACAAGTTTAATACATATCATGGGCCTCTTTGGTCTTTAGTTGCAAATAAAGTTCAGTATTCAAAGCCTTCAATAAAAGTATTTCTATATGATAAGAAAAATTAACCTAAGTATGAAAAGTCAAAGGAATAATTGTGCAGTAGAATGGCCCCCGTCAATGTTTTACATTTATATACTATGTTTGGATTAGTATAACAGTAGAGTTATTTGGGGGGATGTTTGCCTTTATTGCATTAGACACAGTGTAGAAAGACGGGGTAGGGGGTAGGAGAAGAGAGTGGGAAGTGACAGTAAAGGGTCGTATTCGAGCCGGGGCCATGGGGTGTGCGTGATCAGGCGAGCCGCCACAACACCCGGTTTTACAGCTGTATTAATGCACATGTTAGAATTTATAGTCGTAGATGTTTAAAGGTCCTTATTGTAGGCCTCGTCCACATGGAGATGAAAACTACTTTTTTTTTGTTATAAATAAGTTTCCCATAAGCACGGCATCGTCTCAAGAAATGCATGTCCACACAAACCCATTGAAAATGCTTTAGCATATATGCCAGACCTGTAAAGTGGCCACAGAAATTTGCTAGAAACAGAGAGGACGACATGGAGCTTTGGACAAAAAAAAAAAAAAAAAAATTGCACAATGTAAACAAACACGAACACTTGTTGCTCGCGGTGAGAGCAGAAGATTTTACTGCAAAAGCCATAACAAGCTCAGGAGCGAGCTTGTGCATTAGAAACTCTTTAGCACACGTGGGTTAACGGAGAGGTGGGGCTGTGTCGTCATGGTTCCAGACGTGTACGGTTCGAAAACATGGAAATGCCAGGGTGGCGTTTTGAGATTTGTTCACTCTTGCATCCGATTTAATTTCTTTTTTTTGCACATTTGGGCACCTGTGTGGATGAAACCACCATATGATAAAACATTTTTTGCAGATACTCCTAAACTCATGGACAGTCTCTTAAATGAATTATCCTAAATATATGTGCAGCTTCTATGTTTCCATAAAAGATTTCTGCGAGGGCATTAACAAAAAACTTAATGTGCTGATTTGATTTTCTTTGATTCAAATGTCCTGTACCTTGTTGAAACTGTCACACATGCTCTGATTTCACTGTTATCATACCCAATACTCTGATTGGCCGAAGGCATGAGATCGTATTCTGACACAAGGCGACTGTAAACACAGAATAATGCCCATTTCAAGGACAATTTTCTAAAAACAAACTAATTATAGCTTGAGTACGGTTGGTTGTAACTTGTGATGATTTAAAAATTGGAATTTAAATTTTTAAATTTCAAATTCTACTGCCTCATGGGGGTCGGACTGATGCATTTTAACTCGACGGTGATTGTTTAGGACTTGTGACGTCACAAATTAACAAGACACAAAGTGGCTATTTTGCTGTGAGGCAAGTTCACAGCTTTTATTTCTTTTTATTTTACATCACAGACAGCGTCTAAAAAAAGAAAACAAACGTCGTAGAAATGCATTGTCACATATGGGTCCTTTAAGGTTCAGCTCATTTGAACTGCATTATATACTACAGCAATGCGCTGAAGTCCTTGGATAAATTCCACCACACTGCGTTAAAGTGGTGTTGTGCTCGTTACCTGTCATTATGTGCGGCGAGGTAAGGGACCAGGTGAGGGATGGAGCTACGGTAGTAAGAGGGGGACGGATGAGGAGAGGGCAGAGGAGAGGGACAGCATGGACTACCCACTTCCAGGGTCGGCATGTTCTCCACCTGGAATGTACATTTACATTTAGGAGAACGCAGAATGTGGAAGAGGAGCGATTCGACTCTTTAATGACTCCTTTAGGTGTGTGTGTGTGTGTGAGAGAGTGTGTTACCTGGGGGTATATGGACGGCTGCACTTGTTTGTCCAATGAGCTGCTTGAGCCCGACTTCGCTGCACTCTGAGAGGAGATCGCTGCCAGGGCCTCTGGGAGATTATCTTCATCTTCATGATTACTGATGAGCAATAAACGGAGACAGCCGGTATGACTAACATGACCTACAGACTGTCCTGAACAAAATGCCATCTTTCAGAGCGCAGATAACATCACATGTGCTTAAGTATTCCATCGGTGTATTCGTTTCTAGACTGTCATGAACGCAGGATGGATCAACGGCGACTCACAAGCTGAACTGTCTGACCAGTCGTTTCCTGCGGTTGGAGCTCGGATTGGCTTTGGGTTGAGGCCCCTCCGGTGCTGGGTTGTGGTCCTGCCGGAGCGGTGTCTTGATGTCTGCAGTGAGACTTGAAGCAGCTGAGTCTTGGGA
Organism: Pseudamia nigra; assembly: GCA_029823295.1. Lineage (NCBI taxonomy): Eukaryota > Metazoa > Chordata > Actinopteri > Kurtiformes > Apogonidae > Pseudamia > Pseudamia nigra. Next base: position 15,713 of record JAQQAE010006025.1, read on the forward strand.
GGAGCTCTGATATCTGAAAACCACCATCAGCAGATGAGGAGCGAGGGTTAATGGAAATCTATATTTGTGCTGCTTGTACAGACTTTAATAGAGGTGTTGACAAAATAAAGTCTGTTTATTTGATTTCTCTTTGGTTTTCTTTGTAACTCTGACACACACTTTTACATTCCACCATTTACATCATAAATACATCATTTACACCAGCCATTCCCAAACACTGGGTCAGGACCCACAGGTGGGTCGCAGCAGAATTTGTTTGGGTCGCAAAACAATCTGGCATTCGAAGCAAGCAAGGACCATGCTTTTGATACTGAATATTCATTTTGTTCTCAATATTGTGATTATAATACACTTGAGATCAAATGAGTGCCAGCTGCCTTTGCTTCAATGCAATTAGTTACTTTTAAAGTGTTTTTATAAAATAAAACTGTGATTTCTTTGGCCGACATCTCGTCTGCCTTAATAAGTAGCTTTTAATGAAAACAAAATGATAAAAATACACAAATTGTCAGTTTGAATGTTGGTTCAATAGTTGTTCACAAAAAATATTTCCATAATAGCAGCTTTCTTCTGGATGCAGTTCTGTAAATGTGTAAAATGGACATCACTGACTTTCCGCTACAATCTGGTATCAGTTTCATGTCTATAGCTTTATTTACTACCTTACACTAGATATTTTTCCTCAACTCCTGTAAATATATGCATCTTCAGTCACTATATGTGGAATATTTCCCAAAACTGGACCAAACTTTGTGGTTTGATAGAATTTAATATAATATTATTCTGTGCTTTTTTTTTTTTTGTAACATTTTCTGGGTTTTGTTGACGTTACAAGGACAAATGTTGAATTTGGTCTTATCTCACAATGGTGACGAATCCTTTAAAAATCTTCTGGATCCAGAGGATGATCCAGTTCACTCCCAGAATATAACTGAATTAATTAATTAGAATTTAACTGGTCCTTGTGCCATTTCTGAGCAATACTGAAAATTTCATCCATATCTGGCATATCATAATTTTTTGAGTTATTTCGTGAACAAAAAACCAGATGGATAAATAAACAAACCATTGTGGACAAAAACCTAACCTCGACGGACGTAGAAATTCCGAGCAGCTTCTTTTAGTTGTGAGGATACAAGAGGACTGGCCTTACTGAGCTTTTACTTTATAACACAGACTTAATATAAACTTGCATTTTTCACAGTATGTGCCCTTTAAATAGGAGGAAATCATGAAGACACTCACCTCTCATTGAGGGTCTCATTTGAGCACTTTCCCCGAGGCGTCGTTGGAGTTTCCTTCTTCATCATAGAACAGAACATATCAAATAATTAGCTTTTGCA